>JAGXJF010001346.1:0-30996 GCA_019208055.1 Stipa capillata
ACAAAGCATTAAGAACTTCTCTCGAGGTAGTCCCAGCTACCTCCCTTTTTCATCCAAGTGATAGCTCCGTCTATCACTGCTTAACTCAATGCTCAGCCCGTACTACCCCGGGCAGTACTGCTAGCCTCTTTCTCCTGCAATTCCTTGCTACTAGCCACGTAGCGTAAATTGCACCCTGTGGACACATCATGCCCACGTCCTTAATCCCTTTCCTAAGTTTTCACAAACAAAACTCAGTCTAACCAGTGTGTGGCCTTGCCAGTTCATTTCCATAACCAAGGACGCGGCTATTCGAATAGTTTTAAAACACTCTGCAGAGGTTGTACGGCTTTACCCACAAGATGTAAGTCCCCCTTGTTGCCGAGCACTAACGGATACACTTCACGAGGTGTATCGGCAGGGTTACTACAACGAGACCTTCGCCCGCTTCCATACTGGAGCTGGACCCGCTAGGTGGGTAACCCAACTTTTGCGTCCCGGACCAAAAATGGGACTCCCCATCTTTGTGTTGCATCAACACCCAACGCCCAGCGGTGGTGGATCTCTAGGACTTTAACCACCTAGTCACATACTTCCTACTTCCCACGGGTCCATACTCTAGTACTTGCCAGGGTACCAAGCCAAGTCCTTCCCATAAAGGACATGTGGACGTACGGTGAGGAACTGATTTAGCGGCACTTAGGCTCGGTCTTTAATCGATTCGAGCAAGACTCCATACTCGTCCTCGACAACCACGCTGCCTCCTGGTACTCTACAGCCCAGGCTGCCCTTACCCTTCTCACCCGAATCAAAATCCTCCTTCATTTCATTTGGGGTTTTGGCAAACATTTCTTTTGAAACAGTCATCTCGGAAAGCACCTGCTATCTGAGAGTTTTATTCCCATGTCCCAAAAGAGTTCGTCTAAACCGAACGAAAATTTAGTTTTAATCTATAGCAGGTCTAAGCGTGGCTAATGCCTATATCCTTATTACTATTGTCGGTCGAATACCAACCGACTAATATGTCTAGTTTTACAAGGGACGGATTTTCAAGCCTAAGTCATATGCAGCTATAGGGTATAACTAGGTCTAATAAAATATCGTTGATATCCACATAGCATGCAAGTTTCGCAAACAAAATAATTAATTTCACACATATGGGATTAAACATGATCAAAGTGGGAATGCTTGCCTGGCAGGTCTGGTTCTTATTCCTGATGTGGGGGTGATGCCGGGTCTTCCTTGCATACGTATTTCACTCTGTTAACTACACGTCGGAAAATCAGCGTATAAGAAAATATCCAAGCAACTCCAACAAAACCAAACGATATGCATGTTCGGAAGAGAGTGGTGTTCCCAGGGTGTGGTGATAATGGTTCTGGCTTTAGGTTGGCAGAAACTAGGGTTTAGGTTTTGGAAGACTGATCTCCGTTCCTCTACAGGGATTGTTAGATTTAAACTCAACTCGGGACAGGGTTGGGAAGAGTATATGAGAGCTCAACTTAGTGGTAGGGTTCCGAGGTTTTAGAGCCTAGGTCTACGGGTACAAGAAATACCCTAGACAATGGGTATATGCATATATGCCACATAAAATGGTGATGCTTTTTGATCCTGGCAACTTCACGTTATTAGGGTTACGTGTTCAAAATCACTTTCCATACCGGCTTAGCGAGTGCTAGGGATTTTTAGCATACTGGATGGTAGGGAACATTCATTTTGGCTGCTCTAGAAATGCATATATGGTATATAAGTTGATTTAAAGGAAATACAAGAAAAGCCCTAACTTAATCCTTACTGTTTTTGTAAGAAAACATCCGAGCATTGAGGTTTTGGTTTAAACCAAAATCTTGCAAATATCTTTAGGAGTTTAAGTTGTTTTGGGTGTATCTCAAGAACCAGCCGTTTAGGGGCTAAACCGGTTGAACCAAAGACTAACTAACTTTGGAAAACAAACCGGTTGGTTTTACTTTGGAGTGGTGACATCAAAGGCACCCCAGGCTTTTACGTTTTTCATCGGTTTCTAACAGCAGCCTAACCCGCGGCTTGGCCCGCTGGCAGCAGCCGGTGAGGCTTACCCCTTCGGGAGTGGACTCCCGAAACTTACCCGCTCGGTCGGGACGCCTCCAGTTGCTCGGGATCGGGACAAGGCGGTGGCGGAGCTGCAAATCGGAGAGGTGAGGGAAGCTTGAGGGAAAGGTAAGAAATGCCGGCTCGGTTCACTCGACTAGGAGGCTCGGAATAGCTTGAGTGGTTGGAATTTGCGCAGATCCGAGAGGAGTGTGAGCTTATGTGGAAGAAGGGAAGTTCAGTGGCGGCTTGAGCTTGACCTCAATTGTTGGGGAGAAGGGAGGAGGGCGTGCTAGGGCTTGGAGAGGATGGTGCGGTGCCGAAGAGCTCCCTAGTCTCCTCCCTTTTTATAGGGAAATCCGAGGAGGTGAGCTGCGACAGTCGTCGGCCCTTGCCAAGGCAAATGATTTCGGTGGCCCCGGGGAGCAACCGAAGCTGCCGTGCTGATGGGGGGTGAATGCAGGCCGGAGCGCGTGGAGTTGTACTGCAATCGACGGGCGGTGCATCGATCCAGTGTTCAGCATGACGAGCTTGCTACTGCTGGATGGTGCTGTGCAAGGCCAGGGCGCAGCTATGCGTGCCCATGAGTGGCACCGACGACTTGACTTCTCTAGTGGCCGGCACAGCGTCGGGGTGAGGTCGTGGGGCTTGGCAGACTGAGAGCTGGTGCTGCATTCGGCGGTTGGCACGGCCTCGAGCTTTGGATGCATACTATGGCGAGGCCAAAGCATGTCTGGGCATGCCCGGTGCACTGTGGGTGCGCATCCCGAGTGGCATGAGGTGCCACCGGGTGTCCTGGTGTGACCTTCACGCGTACGAGGCAATAGGGAAGTTAGGCACCGAAAAAGGATGTGGTTTGCTAGCAGGACTTCAATGCCATGATGTGTCAAAACTCGGGTTAAGGCGCAGTGGACAAATGGAATGCTGCTAGGGAGAGTTAAAGACTTAGGTACATTGGGAAAGTCGAGGAGGGGTTCCACAATCCTGCTGGTAGCTTTTGATTAGAGATTTCCTTTGATTTCATGTAGTGAAATGATTTATGCCAAGGTGTTTGATGGTGGCCATTCCAGATTTTGAAACTAGGCGTGCCCACATTTTTTTATATTTGGACTCCTGGGAATGCGAGGATCGTTGTGGAATTTTATCGGAATTTTTCGAGGTCTATTTTTACGGGTTGTAGTTCAATGTGCATTTCTGCTCTAGAGTTTATTATTTCTATTTGTAAATATTTTTGAACTGGACATCTCTATTTTATGTTGTATTTGAGTGAAGAATATTGTTATGTTGTCCCACGAATTTTCCCAAAATTTTTGGAAAGGTCAAGGAGCGATAGATCACTTAATTAGGGTTTCGGGGGAAATTGGCTTAAGTAGAAAGAAGGGAAATCGGAGCTTGGAACTAGGGTTCCGGAGTGTGGCAAAGTTGGATGAGAATATGGAAACTCGAGAAAATCCTTTTTCCTTGGCTTAAAAATGGCAAGGTATCGTCGATGCATCAGCGTATACGGCGCATGTATCGTTATAAAGGTGATTTCGTGTGAGGGTTTAGATCAGGGCAGTGCGTGTGTGGCGGGGTCAAGGGTGATGAGCCCATGTTTAGATGAAGATGCCCTAATTATATGTGGGTTATGCTGGCATGCAGGTTTTCAAAAAATCAGGGTGTGACACAATGGCAAGTGGCGAAGCTCGGCGTCGGCAACAAGGAATCCTGGGGCATCCGGATAAAATCCAAGGGATTAGGGGAGGTAAGCAAGAGCACAAGAACCCATTTCGAAGCTCAGAGAAGACTCGAGCTCACAGGAGACGGGGAATTGCCGATGGCGGTGAGGTGGCCGGCACCAGAGAAGAACCAAAAATTGAGGGTGTGCACTGCATCAAAAGGCAATTAAGTCGGGCAATAGATTTACAGGATGGAGGCGGACCAAAATGGCAAGAAGATGGGAAGAATGGCCTCACCGGTGAGAAGAACAAGAATCGTGGCGGGAGGGAGCTCGCCAGGTGTGGGGGAGATGACCGCGGGGGAAAATCATTCCGAGGTGATCCTGCGCAAGCTAGAGAGGGAAATGAGCTCGCCGTGGTTAAGGAACGCCCGTGCGCACGTTAAGGGAAGAAAAGGGTCTTGCCGGACACGGGGACGGATCAATCTCCGGTGGTGAAGAGCTTGACGATGTCTTCGCTAGAATGGCAATGCTCGTCGGTCCCAGCACGAGCACTTGACTGCGGGCTCGTCCTTGAGCTCGAACGGGAGCAGTGATGGATACGGAGCCGGATGGCGAAGTCGGCGAGGTCGAGATGAAGAATGCGCTACGGAGGAAGAACCGAGGGAGTAGACACCGACGGATTTTGAGGAGGAACTCCGTTAGTGCAGATGGCAGGAGAAAGGCGACGCGTGGACGGGGACACCTGCTCGTGGGCTCGACGTGTCGGTGGAAGGAGGAAAGTGATGAGGAAGGAAGGCGCCAGAACACTAGAGGAGGCGGGGGAAGAGAAGGTGCCTTCGGCGCGGGCGGGGAAAGAACATGGGCTTCGGCCCATGCGGAGGAGAGGCAGGCCGCCTGCAGCTCATTCGGCTGTTTAGGATTTTCCTTTTATCCTTTCCTGAGTTTTCACTCTCTAATTCAATTTCAAATTTGCAATTGAGTTCAAAATAAGATTTAAACATATATACCAATAACCACGAGGTTTTAACGAAGACTTCATCCCCAGGGTTTGTGGTAGAAATTAAAAATAGATATGTCACATATTTTGACTAATGTTCCAATTATACTTTAATCTAGATTTGAATTTTAGCTTAGTAAATGTTGTCTAAGTCTTTTTAGGAAGTGTCATTAGGAGTTTAGGGAAGTACTTAGAATTTTGGTTGAACTTCTGGTAAAGGTCGGATAATCAATATTTCCTCAATTAGTAGTTTACCCTAGTTTTACCTGGTGTTCAATATTTAGGGCGTATGCAAAAGAGGTTAACCTATATGATGTTATGCGATGCAATGATCCAACTCTATTCCCTTTAAAACTTCGAGAGTTCTAAAGTTGGATGAACATATTTACAGAAACTGGGTCATTACATTATGTGTGAAGATCCATATTTTTACTAAAACATAAACATCGAGTTAGGAAATTGATTGCACATTATTACATTTATCCATATAAAAACTAGAGTAAATTAAAAATTCTGAATTCAAAATTTAAATAAGTATACCTAATATGTTTAACCAAAGAACTTATATATATATATATATATATTGAATATAAATAAAAAATATAGTGTATTCAAATTCAAGGAAGGAATTTATATATAAACTAAATATTCAATTCAATAGAGATTTAATAATTACAAAAGATTTAAACTACGATATATAAATGTCCAGTATAAGTAATATTACAAAGAGGATTACATTAATTTTTTTACAAAGAAATAGAAGTTTCATGTATGCTATTACAAATTCTTCTCTTCATCTTCATCCTCATCTCTGCTTCTTTCTAAACCTGCACACAAGAAATATTTTTTAGCTAAGATTAGAATGTTTGCACCTCCTGTGGAGGTGCATTATTTGTTTAGGAGATTAGCCTTATGAGACTAAAGAACTAGTTTTAGCCTAAATCAATTTATAAATCAACTTGTGGAATCAATTTCTTCAAACGCAACCAAGGCAACAGTATACAAGGCATCATCATGCATAAGGCAACAATTAGGCAAACTTTAGGCAACCAAGTGCAAGGCAACATTAGGCAACCAATCGAGGCAACAATTTTTGATTTCCATAAGCCAATTTAAATTTAGACTAATCTCCATAAGCAGGCAACCATAATTAAATTAAACCAACTTAGCTTTCATGTAATGTTCCAGCTAATCTAGTTTTAATACATTAATTAAGTTTGAAATCAGATTAGCTCATCAAATTAATTGACAATAGGCAGCAATGTAGGCAACCATCGATAAGGCAAAAAAATTAGATAAGGGACAGCCGACTCAGCAAGCTGTTGATAGCAATGGCATTGCCACCTCAAGCTTAATATGGATCAGGGTCAATACCTGGATGGCATGTAACCAGCACACTCATCAAATTGTGACATGAGTCACCATTTTAGGTGTCAAACAAAGGGCCAACTCAAAATTCTAGCACAACAGCCCCAAGTGCCTATTGCACCTCACAACACCACCCCATCTTCAAACAACAGTAGTAAGAAAAAGGGACCTGCTACTAGAAGGAGAGTAAGCCAAGGTAGCGAGGAGGAGAAGGTGTCTCCCGAATAAGCATGAATCAACAGTCCCACAAGAACAAGCTTCAGAAATTTCTGAAGGTGGGAAGGAAAGAGAAGAAGTAGAATTAAGTATTTAGAAGAAAGGAAATAATGCCCAACTCCGCAGAAATAATATGCCTTAGGCTGAATGAATACCGAAGAAATCAAGTGAAGATGATATGTCTTATCAAGTTTTATAAACTGATTGAATGGAAGAGAGATGGCTAAGGTCAAAACCAAGGAAGTATCTATTCTTAGTTTAGAAGGAGGGGATAAGAATAAATCAGAAAAGATCTATCTTAGCTAGGAGATAGAAAGAATGTAGCAATCTGTTCTTATCATCATAACCAGAACACACATAAAGGCATCATAGTTTAATATCATCATAAGGCTATCTGTATAGCAGTATTTGTCCATATCAGTGTGTATAGCCATATATATAACCTCAAAACATCATCATAGGATTAAGCTAAGAGAAACAAGTTTATATATGATCTTCCAGTCAATAATTTGATATTTAAAAAGATCATACATATATATCAATTGTTCTTTTAGTTTGATCAATTGACGTCCAGATAAAGAGTCAAGCACAACGTATACTCTCATCAGTATAGTAAACCATACTATTTTTTAAAAGCCAAGCAAGGTAGTGATGATAGCATGGCCATAATACCAGAACTAAAAATAAGCCATACAACAGTATATAGTATACATGTAGGTATGTAAGCACTAGTAATAAGAACCAAACATATACTAGTATTGTAGCATCAACGTGGCCAACCCGATTTAATATACCATATGTTCTTCCAAGTTAATAACCAACCATGCTAGCATAAGCAAATCAAGATCAATATCTATTTTTATTAAAAATTAAGGCTTAACTAAAGCATCCAATAGCATTAATCTTCAAACCTAAGGCTAGTTCATAGAAATTAAACAAAGTGACAACTAGTTCTTAAAATAATCAAGAAAAAGGATATTTATGTCAAAATCTTATAGCATATATACCAGTCCAAATATAACTACCATAAGAAAACACTAGGGCACAGCATAATCTCATACACATGAGCAAGTATTAAAAATAGATTGTGGTAGGATCGAAGTAACCACAAAATAGTACTCAAAAATTGCTAAGAAGAATTAGGACATAACATAAGCACAAATACCCAGACTAAATATAACAGCCACCAAACCATGATCAGTATGGACAATAACTAAGCAAAGCCATCCAACTAAACTAGTGAAGGAGTTAAGGTGTTAAGTATATATATACATACTACACACACACACACACATATATATATATATAACACTCACAGAGAGGACCGGCGGCTTCTAAAACCCCACCACGCTACCGACGGGAGGCGCGCTTGGTGGAGCACTAGTGGCACCGGCGCTATAATGCCAAGGCCACAGTTGTCCCGGGCAACACAGCAAGGATGGCCGCGACAGTGGAGGCACAAACTGCAGCAAGGACAGGCCAAGGGCCTCGTGGCCACAGCAACGGTGCAAGTAGCCGAGGCATGCGGCGGAGCCCACCCTAGTGGCTTGGTGGCCGTGGCACAACATACCGCAGAGGGGAGACGCCTAGCTGCACGACACCATCGTCACAAGCCCAAACCCTAGGTTCGGCAACGGTGCAAAATCCGAGGAATAGAAGAGGTGACCAAGGGAGAAAGGTTGGGGGAAAGGAAAAGTAGGCCGAGGGGATGTCATAGGCGGTGGCGATTTGACTGGAGAAGAGTCGTCCGAGCCATGGTGGCCGAAGACATCGCGGGCACGGACGGGATCACAAGAGAGAAAAGGGGAGTAGCAGAGGAGGCGACAACTGTGAGGACGAAGTCAAGGGGAGCATGGAAGTGCGGAAAACAAAAATATGGAAAACAAAAATTAGATCAAAATGAAAATATATATGTTAGCAAAATCGCCTTAACTATTTTGTGATTTTTATTATAAATACATTAAATTATAACATATAATTGGAATTTGGTAAAAACATAATTGTTTTGCATGATCACATGTGCATATATATATGCATTAACATTGAGAATTTTCCACTCAAAAAGATAAATGGATAAGTCATTTCCAAGTTCACAGGAATTTTAGATCAATATGCTCATATTTAAAAGTTTAAATAGAGAAATTTGTTATCACAATCATATATGCCATCTTAATTATTATGCACTTGTGAATTATTTAGAATTAGTCCTTATTGGACTATTATTCGACCTTCAGATCCCGAGGTTCTGCCAAATTATCTTGACAAGACCTCAAACTTCACAACTTGTCCGTCTCAAGGCAAGTTCATTTCTTGTCCATATTTGTTGATTATTTCTACCAAAGTATACGTAAATTATTCTTCTTATCAAGTCTAGTGATAAATAACAAACGAACTACATTATGATTCATCGAATCATATATTGGTGGGCGATGGAACCCCGAAATGGAACTTGCTGGGGTGGACAAGGTTCCACTGCATATGGTATCATACTAAGGTTAAAAACAAATGTCAGTTGGTATTCTCGCGCCGAGAGATAGTGTTAACCACAAGACCTGTTATGGGATGAGCGAGTCAAGTAGCATCGTCTTATGGAAATATCTTCCAGGAACGTATGTATCATAACACCTAGGGAAGCTTTATGTCCCTTGCTTAGGGAAGCGTTTAAACCCTGAATTTTGGCTTGCGAAAGCGTTATATCCCCAAATCTTCAAAAGAGTACGCTATAATGACAAGGTGGGTAGTTGGTACTAGACCGACTATGCAAGTAAAGATATGGCACATGAGAAGGGTGAAATGATTCGGAACCTTAGACTTAGCCACACACCGATGTGAGTGTGATGGTTTCACATCGAACATACATGCTGAGTACTACATGTGGGTAAATTAGCGCACAGTTGCAGAGTATATTGAATTGTGGCATTTTCACTCCCTGTTCGGGGTATTAACTGTAAACGTGGCGATAAATTAAGGAACCATCAGAGGTTCTAAGAACCCGTGAAGCTTTCTGAACATAGCTGTTAAAACTTGACTTTTCTCAGAAATGTGATTGGAAAAAATGCATTATTGCTATGAGGGCTGATGTCCGAATTGAAATAGTCATATCAAACACCTGTTGCTATTCATAAACTTGTTGAGTACCTTCTGTACTCATCCCCTATATAAAATCTCCTTTGTTAGACTCGGAGTAGGTAGAGTTCGAGTATGAAGAAGCTGAAAACTAGGAACAGAAGGAAGAGCTAGATCTATAGGGAGGGCTCGAGGGAGTTGATTACTACCTTGACTACGGAGAAAAGGACAACATGGAGATAGAGCAAGAGTAGAGTATTAATAGCTAGAAATAATGTAGTGGTAATATATTTTTGTTTATATGGCTTTTAGTCTTTTACGTTCAGTTTTACATTTTGGTCTTTACTCTTATCCAAGTTTATGTTATTGTACTTCCGCTGAGTTGGAAACCTTTGTACACTTTTGGCTTATAATATTAAGTTTGTAAGTTTTGGTCCATTACATATGTTTCTGTTGTACTATTATGATGGATGTAATACTCATGAGACGGAGTTTCATTGTATTATATCAAGACTAGCACACTACACCATGCAGTGGTATGCGGGGTCACTGTATTATGTAAGATAAATTAACAAAAACTTGAGAAGTCACGAAGTAAAAAAAAGGAAAGAAAGTTCATGAAATATATATGCAGACACAGACACCTTTAGGGTATCCATATTTCCCAGAAATGAAAATTGGACCATGTCCATATATACACTACAGCAACACAAACTAAACCTTCCCATCTCATATAATAATCAATTCCCACATCATACTTAATTAGTATATACACAACTAAAATAAACAACAAATTAAAACATCATGAAAAGGTAGATATATAAAAAATCAAGAATCTATGTTCCTCGGTGGTCCAAAAACCTCCCTGCACGTGGGGTAACAACTGGTTGATGATTGGCAATATTGCTCTCCAACACCTTCATCTTGTTCTTTTCTACCATCGGCAGTGCCTCCTCCATATCCATGGTCCTCATCTCTTCCAATGGGCAACCAAACACCGAGTCATTACTATTGATGGATGTTTCCTCCTCCTCCAGCACCCCAAAGTTGTCATTCACAAGGCCACCCGTGGTGCAGATATCGTGTGTGCCACAAGCAGCAATGCTCTCCTTCTCAATCACCCCAAAGTTATCATTCATTAGGTCATGCGTGGTGCAGATGACGTGTGTGCTGCCACTAGCACCGTGGCTCTCCTCTGCCACTGCATCATACGCATCTCCATGACAAGATCGACGTACTTGTCTGTTACCTGCTGCACAGTCTATGAGGGAACCATGCATGGAGCTCATCCACGATATCGTTATGCTTCTTGTTCTTGTCGGTGTTGTCACGGTAGCTGATGTATTTGTTGTTGAGCCTAGCGATGAGTGACCTTGCCTCCTCTACCTCGGAGGAGGTCCACTCTTGACCGACTCTTCGATCCATGGGAGATCAGAGAGTTGGATACTATAGAATAGTTAGTAGTATGAACTATGAAGAGATTTTGTGATTTGGGATGGGGAGAGCGAGGAGTAGGATAGTGTATTTATAGCTTAGTCATGTAGCAAACATGTTTTTCCAAGTTAAGCTTATACATTGATAGTCCTTCAGTCCGTATAAACGTAGGTTCAATTCTAAGCTAGTGCAATCTCATACGTATGATCCTCTCGAGAACATACATAAACTATTTAATTGACTTCAATATTTTGTCATTTCTTTGAGAATTTTTTTAATTTGGCAATGCAAACAATTATTGCAGGCCTCAAAATGGACACACAAAGACTAGCCGGAGACAACGCCTGCAGCCCTATTGATTTCACGATTTGATGCTGATGAAATATGTGATATATGATTTCTACATATCTTCCAAGTGAACATTTGTGTGGTATGTATGCATGCCCATACCATGCATGCTCCTCTTTTGGATTACGACTCATACCATGTTTGTCATCGTCCTCTCGTATAGCACATATAATTTCATCACAGATAGGCTTGGTTGCCATTGACCCGTATATCAATAGAGTTTTGTTGTGCGGCCATCTAATGCATTCTTTGTTCGTGCAAATAATTATTATTTCTCACTTAATAGCTATGTTGCATCTCTTAAAAAGAGAGTTACATAAATGATCCATGGGTTACTAGTGAAGCCAAGCATATGTTTTCTCTTGATACTAAAGACCACCCTTCCCGTATCTAGCACACGGAATTCCATCACACATAGGTAGTTTTGGCTGGCAATTACTCATCAGTGGTGTTTCATGCTCAACCAATTAATACATGGTCCATTTCTATACTACTATATAGTGTATTAAATTTAAATTAGACTTAGACAATTCATTTAAGCCATTGGTTCATTAAATCGAACGGTTGAGATTGGAGGGATTCATGGTAAATAGTAACTACAATACTGCAACAGTACCATAAATAATGACATATGCAGAACTGCAATAGTACCATAAATAATACCAGTATTTATGCCCTGACGTGCATTGCACGTACTGTTTACTAGTTGAACCATAATATCTCTCACAGAAATATATACCTATATATACATGCACATAAATTGATGACCTATGAATTACTAAACGAAGCATATCTTTTCTCATGATATAACACATGTTAATTTGACAGGCTGTGTATATACGTGAGCGTGGGCAAAGTCAGCCGTTCACAACAGGTGTTGATCTTTGCATTTTAATTTCTCCCTCTTTTCGAGAATGTTCTAAATGTTCTCTCAAGAATTCTTCAGCAATATGCACATTAATTTGGTGTGCTGCACAAGCGTTAGCGCATGAAAACCTGGGCAGTTGAGCAATTAACAAACGAATGGTTGCTTGAGTGCGTGACGGAAGCGTGATCTAGTAGCTATCATATGGACTATACGTACTCATGGACTCATATGGTCAACCAATCAACCATGGTCCATGAAGGGTCCTTGCTTTCAAAATTCAAGGAGCGGCATGATAATACTATATATCAACATTTAGATAACAAAGCTCTCCTCTATACCGCGGTGACCGGTTTCAGAAAAGATATTAACAAGTTGGAGTAATTTCGACCTTATTATATTGAAAGAATTTTTATTTACACTGGAGTTTCAAATAAGAATAGAGATTATCAAAATCAAAACACTAATATCAAAATTTTAGCTTATTTTTTATGAACAACCTATCTAATTAATATATTGAGAACGTATATAACCACATCAAAATTAACCCCTCCTCCCAACCTTAACCAAGCATATACATTCATAAATCTATCGTGGTACCTTGTCATTGGCACGCCACCTGTATTTCTTTCGTGTATAATTAACATGTGCCTGATGCGCATGCATAGCACGTCTCACCCACATGACCTGGGTTTGTTCTCTAGTGGATGCGTCTCGAATGGCAAAACTATCTCAAGTATCTTCATCCCTACGCTGCAAAGCATATCTTTTCTCAAGTTTTACATCACCTTAATAGTTTTATGTTTTAACAAAAGGTTTTGAAATATCATATATCTCTAGTGACACTATATACACCAAGATTGCGAGGTCCATCTCATACGCATGAGTTGGCGTGTGTTAATGCGAGTGCTTTCTAGCTTTAAAAAGCATATCCCTTCATATCTTGGAAACTTGGAGCATATTCATAGATATAAATAAGAAATACATTATTAATATTTAACATTTATTAATTGTATTCAATTAGCAAATCCAAAACAAAAAATTTCTAAAGAAAAAAAACCAAAAAATGCATATTGCATCTTACAGAAAAATATTATTAATATTCAGCTTTTCTGGTTTAGTACTTGCACGACACGGCCAGTAGATGCATAGCTCCTAGGCAGGCCCTATAGGCCCATGATACCTTGATAGATGAAGTAGCCAGAAGCGCACCCATAAGCCCATGAAACCGTGTAAAATCAAGCACCTGCAGACGCTGCCCGGTAGGCCCAACGTTGATGGCCCAGCAAATTCCTCTGGCGCAGATCGATGCGAGACTCCGACACGTCACGGTCTCTCGGGGAAGAAGCAGACAGAGGCCGCAAGAAATGGTAGCGGGAGCGCAACTGCGGCCAATGGCTTCGAGCTCGAGCTTGGATTTGGGAAAGATGGTGCTTCCCGCCGGCGTCCTCCTCCACCGCCACGCCGTCCCAGTGCCTCCATCCTCCGGGGGAGGAGCGCGAGCGGGAGATACAGCCTTGCCTTCTCGGTCTCGTCCTCCAATGGTCGGTCACCTGCTCCCCTTCTTGCATTTCTTTGTGTTTTTCCCCCTCGAATTGCTTAACTATTAATGGACTTGAGTTCAATCCGAGTTCAGTCTCTCTCGCGTCTCGAGATGAATAATCGGATCTGCTTGAGGTAAAGAGTGGAATCTAGTCCTACTGGTCTTACGGTGCGCTAGTATCCAAATGCAAGAAAATTGCCGATTTCCTGGTCCACTGTTAAGCAGAAGTGGTGCAACTGAATCCGGTATAATTCAATTCGAACTTCCTTGTCTTGATCTCGCAAGGAAAGAGATCCATTTGGAGGGAAATCTCATGTAAATGGTGTCTATTTGGGGTTCTTAAGATCTATCATTTTGCTGAATACCTGACAGGAGAACTTAATGCTCAAGGTAACATTCGATCAGAATTTCCATGATGTAGGTGTAGCTGCACAGTCCCCATTGAGCGACTCAGAGAAGAAAGGACCTGTGGTGATGGAGATCCCATTGGACAGTATCCGGAGGCCGCTAATGCGAACACGTGCCAATGATCCTGTAAAGGTGCAGGAGCTCATGGACAGCATCCGTGTTATCGGTCTCGAAGTACCTGTGGGTATCTATACAAACTTAGAATCTTAAAAAGACTACATATATTTCAGTGGAGGTGAATCAAATTATAGCGGATCTAATACGTGCCAAATCCAGTGATCTCCGAATAGTTTAATGGTTGATTGAACTTCACATGCTGTTTCCTCCAACTCCAAGATGCTACTCTTTACTGATGGGCCACTATTTGAAAATGGTTTGAGTTCACGCTAATATTCACCTTAGGTTGGTCAGATGCATGTGTTGTATACAACATTAGAGAATTATGATCCATTTGTTCTCCAGAATGAACGGCACTATTATGTCTAAATGAGCTTTTCTAACCTCACTTGACATGTGAAGTGTGCTAACCTCGGTTCTTGTTTATCTCATTTTTTGGAGCCTCTTGATTATGTTTGTCTGTGGCAATTTCAACTTCAGCAAGTAATAATGCACTTTTTTCCTTAAAGAAACATAAGACAGCTATTGGATTTCATTCATCTGATCATGCTATGATGATATTCAAAACTCAAAAGGTCTCCTTCCTCATCGTTATGTGCCATAGGATAAACAATCGCACGGTGCAAAAATCTACATTTGTTTCTTAACATTGTCGTATCATATTAAAATGCTGCTTACTGGGTTCAATTTCTTGAACATTACAGATTGATGTGCTGGAGGTCGATGGGGTCTACTATGGTAGCTATTTCACATCTCAATTGGTCACGTTCCCTCTTACCACTTCCAAACCTATACCCATTTTCCTTATGCTGAATATGCTCTTACACGATCTTCAGGTTTCTCTGGATGCCACCGCTACGAGGCTCACCAGCGCCTAGGCCTCCCGACCATCCGCTGCAAAGTCCGTCGAGGGACAAAAGAAACGCTGAGGTGAGCCCATCTTCCATGAGCTTGGATGGTCCATTGTCAATTTGAACGATCTGCACTGGGGCTTGAATCTGCTCTTTCAGGCACCATATGCGATGAAGTGGAGGGTACTGATGGTTCATGAACTACTTCAGGCTCGAAAGTGTTCTTGTGTGTCTAGTGCTAAAAAGACATTGTTCTCCTTCTGTAATCTTCTACACGAGTAAATGTTAAGAAATGTTCACACTCTTCAACTGCCTTTTTTCCCCTCAAGAATACGCAGTGGCATACCTTTCTGTTAAGATGAAACAACGCCGAGCGACACAAAATTCATCTGTACGATCCACCCGTAGGTGAACCGAACGACTGAAAGAACTTCCTTTACATGGAGTAGGGTGTCTGGAATTCTTTTTTAGCCCCACATTATGTTAAACTGGATAAGGTATAAGAACCCTAACAGGGGGATTGCTAATGTGCGGACGACCATCTTGATAGTCGATTCCCAACGGGCCTCATCCCTATTGGAACGCGCTCCCCTGTCCCTTTGTGGTGGTTTCTCATTTGAAGGCGGGTGTCGGAGAGTAGATGGATGACAGAGTGTAGATGTTCAACGTGGTCGTGTCAGATGATGAACTTATGTCGAACGTCAAGGTCATTTCGGACGACGGAGTGACGTATGATGAAGTCTTAGCATGTGATTTGCTAAACTTCCCATAAGATAGCGGTGAAGATAAACATATTGATAATGTGGTCAAGTTTGGGATTACCGGGTTATTTTTGTTGATTCAAGGTAGCGTGTGGACTTTTCCTATAACGGTAGCCCTTTGCCGTTCCGGTCGATCATGAAGCACTCGTCTGGGTCGGTGCATCAATCTTGAGGGGTTGACGCACTGATCCGGATCGACACCACTTAACATCCACGGTACTTGAGGCAATTTCGTTGAAGCGAAGATGTAGCTACAGTGCTGCCATGACGACTTCTCAACGTGGAACAAAGGCGTGAAGACCTCATGGCAGCTTTAAACCTTCTTGTATACTCTTTGGGATTTTTCTGAATTTTTTAATCTTTTTAGGAATTTTTCAAACATTTACGGTCTTTTCCTAATCTAGGATTTTTTTTAGGATTTAGTGTTAGTGTTTAATCTTGTTGCATGTGTGTGTTTCACGTATTTGCATGTAGTAGTGGTGAAGTTAGTTAGCTTGGGAATAAGTCTAGCTTGCATGTAGGAGGCATTGTGCACGTGCAGGAAATGGTCCAGGATTGCATGCATGCATTAGTCATAGACATGCGCTAGGTAGTTAGTGCTTTGCATACATGGACATAGTTGATTAGTGGGTTGATTAGAGAGTCGTGCATGCATGCGTACGTAAGTTTAGGCACTGAGCTTGTCGTAGTTGCGATCCGGTTATTGCGGCTAGTGGTGCACGTAGAGTAACGGGCTCATTAGCTCGTGCGTCTTTAAATACCAGTACTGTAACCAGTTTAATTAAGTTGAATAGGAAGAAAACGACGCAAGTGTTTGGCGTCTCCGAGTGTCTCCTATCTCGTCTTCAAAGAGCTTAGTAGTACAAGAGAAGTGTGTGTTCTCTCCATATACTCTCGTATAGCTCCTGAACATTGTGTGTATTCTCGTGTAAGGAGTGTCCACAAGAAAGTACGAGTGAGTTATAGAGAGTCTGTGTCAATATTTAGACGGTAGGTTATAAATACCCACCGACCCATTTGGGTGGTAGGACGTTATAAGTACCCATCGACCAACCCAATCTCCTCTCCTCTTCCACTGCCCCCCTCTCTCTTCTCTCTCTCGCTCCCGACGCACCTTGCTCCCGTCCTGTGCCTCCACTCGCTCCAGGCTGGTGCCCAGCACCGAAATGGCACCCCACGCTGAGCCGGCATGCGTGCGCACAGACGCCACTCCTGGTCGGTGCACCTGCCGCGGTCGTGCCGGGCCAGAGCCCCCGCCTCGGGCAGGCGGAGCGACACGAGGTGCCACCTCGGGGCGACGCGGCTTGAGCATAGGATGGCCGGCGCCTTGGACCAGGCTAGAGAGTCGCCGGGCAGAGCGCTCGGTGCGCGTGCAAGGTGGGAGCCAGGCTGGAGCGGCCGACGCGCGTGGGGAGGAGGGGCCGGGCCGGTATCTTCACCAAGCCGCTTGCTGTTCAAGAATTTTCCTGGTTGAAGCGCAGTCTCAATCTCGTGTGATAGTTGAGATTAAAGGGGGTATGTTAAATTATGTGAGGGCTGTTATACAGTTTCAGTTGTCAGGCAGTTTGTGAGAACCCTAGTTTTTAGGTTAGAGTTAAGTGTCGTGAGGTGGGAGCTAGGTCAACTCGCGTTGTTGAGTTGACCCGAATCTACGGAGGAACGGTGAGAGTTATGTCGAGAGTTAGAGAAAGAGGGGAAGGAGTTGGTTGTGCATTCATGGCATACATGCATTCTTGGCGCTCATCTCGAATACATCATACACATGCTCATGAAGTTGAAATTTAAAATTCTATTGAGTATTGAATATCACAATATCATGATACAATAATATGATTACAAAAGAATAAATGAAGAAGAAATAAAAAAATTACGTAATGGAATATCTCTACCTATACATCAATACTAAACCCTAATCTCCAATCTTCGAGTCTTCAAACCTGGAGTTGTCGTGGAACACCGAGAGCCGAAGGGAGAAACCCTTCGGAAATGTTGGCGATCATCCGAGGTCATCGAGTATGGGCACTCGAGACCGTTGGAGTCACGCCGTTGCTGTAGGAGGCAAGAGTTTTTGAAATCGGGGTTTTGAAAACATATTTTAAAATAAGGTTGGTCTTACCGGCACAATTCCGCCGACATCCGCGGGGTTAGCTGCGGGGGCAAAATAGTGCCGATGACCTAAATAGTTTTTAGTTTTAAAAATATTTTTTTTAAAAAATAATTTTGTTTTCGAAAATGTCTGAGGGCCACGTGGCTAAGACCCTCATCGAACAATTCAATCTAATAGATTATATATGGAGAAAAAAGGTGAGGATAGAAAAATATATTTTATTTTATCCTATACTACAATTGCCTCCGTAAGTTTGGTTTGAAAAGAAATTGTTTTACAAAAATCAATAAATCGATAAGGTAACCATCATCTCAGTTATCCAACAGCCCATAATTTTGAGTATAGCATCCAAGCCATCAAGTAAAGAGTTATCCGGCAGCTCTCATATAAAATGAACCGAGGTAACATTTTGGATAAGGCAGCAATCCTTCGAGCATCATCCAGCAGCCATCAAACGTTGACCTAAGTCAACATTTCTTAGCATGTAAGGCAATAAAGCTGAAATATCAGCCAAGGAATATCCTGTAGCAGCTGACCAAAGCAAATATCACCATCCAGCAGCTTGTAAACCAAGCAAAGGAGTGTAGCAGCCGTAGCAAAACTAGCACAGTCATACCCCAGTAGCAGCAGCCATTAGGGAGGAGTTCCAGAGGAGGAACCGAAGCCAAGCCAAGCTTTAGGGGAAGAAGAAAAAGAGAAGCTCATAGAAGGGAGCTAGCAGGAGCAAAGGGAGAAGAAAGAGTACTCGGGTGTTTAGGAGTCAAGCTCCAGGAGGCCGAGGCCACCAGGGAGGGAAGGAAGACCAGGATCAGCGAGGAGTAGAAGAGAGCCACAGCCATAAGGAGGACCAGCAAAGCCTAGGAGCCAAAGTTGTCACTATCTAACACTGAGATAAGGTAAGAACCCCATCCAAATCATCGTAGCTGCATATATATTTATGCACGAATACCAGCTAGATGAAATAGATAATGGGACCCTCAGATTTCTAGTGAGGCATCTATAGCATCTGTTCTTATCAAATTGTACCTTTTCCAAGCTAGAATCATCACAGGGTTTTTAGTTAGGCAACAATGGCTAGAATCTATTCTTATCTTAGCTGATAACCATTTCTCAGGCTCTTTCAGAGAGCATCATCATTATTAGGTAAGGCAACAACTAGGCAGCATGTGTAGTAATCTATTCTCATCAAGTATATCTTATCTCAAATTAACCCCAGGAAAAGAGCATCTCAGATTTAAAACTAAGAATCAAACACAGTATCTGTTCTTATCAGTTTTCGTATACCCATCCTCAGAGTCCTTCTCAATTAAAATATCATAACCAATAAATCAGATCAAGTAGAACTCTGTTCTTTCAGTTTAAGAAAACTGACATGCATATATAGGAGGGAAATAGAGAGGGACTAGGATCAAGTGTAGAGCATCTGTTCCTTTGATTTAAACGAATTGGCATATAGAAAAGGAATACCAATATTGACTAAACAACTCATCATAACATTAAGGCTGACATCAAGCAACACATCTGTTCCTTCCGTTAATAACAAACTTAGATATGTGCATAATGGAGTCAACAGAGAAGTAGAACCAAGTAGTAGCATCTGCTCTTACCAATTATTAAGGGATCACACATATATACATTTATGGGAGAAACAAAAGATAACTAAGATCACTTGATCATCTGTTCTTATCAGTTCAATTATCTAGTATTCAAACACCGAATCAATACAAACTGAGCTAATGGCCAAGTAAGTATCTGTCCTTAACTTAGCTAAATTGAGCTTAGGCATGGGTATAATAGAGGCAACAGAGAACCAATAAGGTCAAGAGAAGAATCTTGTCCTTTCGGTTAAGGAACTGATGCAAATATGCACATGTAGTAAGAGATTCATTCCCACAACCAGATCACTAGTTAATGTTATAGGGGAAGCTAGAGAACTTAACTATGCATGCATAAAAGTCAGCTAAAGAACAATTGTAGCATCTGACCTTAGGAGTTTTGAACATACACATATGTATGTCAACCTCCATGAGCTAAGGTCTAAGGTAGAAACATGCTCCTATAAGATTTCTTCCTCTAATTTAATCATCACCAAAAGAAGGATAATCATATCAAGCAATATGTGCTCTTTCAATTTGATAATTGACATATATATATGCATGAACCCAAATGCAACCATTGTTCTATCTCTGATTAAGCTAAAATCAACTGGGACATCTGTTCTTTCAGTTAAACAACTGATAATGCCTTCATGTAGGAGGCAGAAAACGATTAAGACCAAGTGTAGCATCTGTTGTACCAGTTCTAAGGAAAACATTATAATAAACTTAACCAAAAGCAAGACTGATAGTAAGTCTCATCAACAAATAAATTGGAATACATAACTGAGACAGATAACTAAGGTAAAGTCTATTCCCTTTAGCAGAATACATCGGTATGTAGGTAGGAGAAATTTTTGCATGTTGATCAGCTATATTACTTATGGCATTAAAGCTAAGGATTATTTACTGCACATGATTCATTCAAACTGAAGGACAATCATAACATTAATAAAACATTTCTAAATCAAGAAGTAACAGTCATAGTGAGCTTAGCAGGAGACCACCCCCGAACTTACAGTCAGTGGTACGCAAAATTTATGGGGTTAAAAAGGAAAGGTTGAACCCAGGGAGAAAAATTGATCAAATTCGACATTGAAGTATATGTAATTGATTAAGCAACAGAATAACAGATACCACAAATTGATAGATAATGATCTTCACCCCAACACTAATTAGCCAAAAGCAACCATAGAACCAGTGTTAATCTCCAATCGGATCACCTTGACTAGAACCCTAGAATTGGGGAGGGATTTTGGTATGAACCCTAAATCAATTGGGAAGTAGGCAAGAAAAGAAAGGGACCGGAGGCTTACCTGGAGTAGGCGCGCCACCGCAGTTGCGGTGCAACCAACCCACCGCCGTCCAGCAGTGGCGGCCGGATATGGGGGCGCATCCGCGGAGGTACCGTGTAAAGCAACGCCGAGTGGAGCGGCCGAGTGGGACGGCCGAGTGGAGTGGCCGGGTGGAGCACCGAGCCTGGACTCGCAGCCGGGGCGGTGACCAAGAGGCCGAGGCGGCGGCGCAAAGGGACAGCCGGCAGCGGCGCCCCAGAGTCATGAGAAGCCGGTGGCGGCGAGACCGAGCTAGAGGGGGCGACGGGGCGCCCGCTCTAGGCGGCGGCATGTATCAGGAGGCGGGGGAAAACCGAAGGAGAGAGGAGAGGCCGCCGGGATCTGAGGTGGAGGTGGCACAAGTGGCGGCGACGTTTGAGGGGAGAGCTGAGAGGGAGAGGAACCGAGCGGGGAGCGGAGTGAGTGGCCGGTGAGGAAAGGAAAGAAGGAAAGAAAAAGAAAAGGGAGGAAAGGAAAGGGAGGAAAGGAAAGGAGGAGGGGAGAAAAGAAAAAAAAAGGAGAAAGAAAAAGAGTAGAAGAAGAAAAGGAAAAAAATATATTTACATCTTTTGGAAGGAGAGTTAAACTGCTGAGTTTAAAATTTATATATGTACAAGAAGTTTAAAATTTTGAAGAAACTGCTGAGTTAAGAGGAATTTCTTGTAAAAGAATCTAGACTTATTTACAATTTTAAGTTAATCTCAAAATTAGAGTAATAGGTACTATTCTTCCTTAAAGAAGTTGAAACCTAAATTAGTTCTTAAGACCTTTACCAAATATCTTGAGAAGAAAGATTGGGTGGAAATGTCAAACTTCAAGTAATGTAAATCAAGTGTTAAATTGGTTAAGATTTAGTTATTCTCTTGTATAATTCAAAAATTTTGGAATAAGGTTAAAAGGATTAAATCTAAATTTCCATAAGAATATCTTTAATATGTGCACCATTCTCGCATACATACATAATGTCATGTCATCTGCATTCACACTGAGATATTTCTGGATTAGTCCTTATCGGACTTTATTGGTTTCTTTGCCAGAAGCCGGAGTTCCACAAGTAAATCCTTCGAACTCCATTTCTACTTCGATACCAGGCAAGTCCAGTTTCTTGTTCATGTCCGTTGAGAATGCTTTACCAAATTTCCCTCTTGTCTACAACATGCACAAAATCTATTTTCTAAAGATGAATCAACTGTTGTTTTGTTGTTGAATCGCCGGTTCTTGGGCGATGGCATGGTGGGTGATGAAATCCTGGAAAGGGTGCGGGTAGCACATTAGAAGGTGGATTTCATCACACGGGAATGTTTCATATAAGGTTAATGCAACCAATGATCGAATGTGCTTAAGGGCCGTAGCGACCGCGCATACCACATACCTTGTATGGGCGGGGCTGAGCTAAAGTACCCTTTACCCTAGGTCTATACTCCCTCGGGAAAGGAAGGCCTCAGTAGTTGTATGAAGGGAGTATCTTCTACTGGGATGATGATACGAATAGAGTATCCATAATGGTATGAACAGAGTATCCATAATGGTACGAACGGAGTATCCATTATGGTACGAATAGAGTATCCATTTGAGACCGGTAGTCCTTGCCCGTAGTGTAGGACTGCGACGCGGAGTATAACCGAGCGGACGGTGAAACGGCTCTGTGACCATGGATATGTGATTTGGGGGTCGCTCCCTCGGATACATATTTATGATCGTTTGTGGGTACAGTTGCGCACCTCTGCAGAGTGTATAGAATTGTGGCATTGTTACTCCGTGTTCCCGGTTGGAACTGCGAACCCGGCAAGAAAGGGATTCATCAGGAATCCTAGCAGCTTGTGAGACAGGAGATCATTAGTCTCTTAAACTAAAATTTGATTCTCTTACCTTTGAAAACTGCATTACTTTTGGAGGACGTTGCCGTTCTCAGTAGATAGTGCATCAAACACCTCTTTGCTACTCCTGGACTTGTTGAGTACCTTCTGTACTCATCCCTCTATCTAATTCGTTTGAGTAGACTGTGAGCCGACGACAGAGGAGGAGGTGGTTTACGTCGAGATCGACGACGAAGTTCCCGAAAAGCAGGTGACGACAAAGGAGGACGGAGGCGTCAACTACTACGTCGAGTTCCACGACGAGATCAACACCGAGTAGTTAGTAGGTCGAGTGAGTCGAGAGTAGTAGTGAAGACTTTTGCTGTAGCCGAATGGAACGGTTTAAATTCCCCGTATTTTTGGGGATATATTTGTATCTTGTTCTCTGAGTTTGTAAATTAAGTTTGTAATAAATGGACCACTGCAATGCTTCTGTCGTGCTACTCTGTGAGATATGTACAGTCGAGAAGCCACTTCGTCTGTGCGTATCGCCGCACAGTTAATAACTAATTGTACCTCTACCGGTGGTAAAACCCGACGTAAACCGGGTAGAGATAAACACGTTGTAACAACCTAGATCACAATGATCTATGGGTGCATATATATATATGTGTGTATATATACATATATATATATATATATATATATATATATATATAGATCCCCTAATCTACAGCTGAGAGTAGATTAAGGTATTCTGCGCGCTGGCCAAACCGACCGAGCCCGCCAACTCTAACCCACCGCGCCCCCTTTTGGATCACGCCCGCCCACAACTAATTCGAGACTTACAGTAAAACGGATCATTGAATGTAGTAAATTCGTCTAACGTTTTTACTGTTGAACTGATCACTCACAGACGCGTAACCTCACATGTAAAATACGATAATTTTAGTTCCTTTTTTACTGGATGTAGTTTGGAATGATTTGCGATAGTAATTTTATATGTATCATATGGTAATCCCATGAATTGAATATCGTAAATTCGTAATAGTAATGTGCATTATAAAATACGGTAAGTGGTTGATCTAGATATAGTAATTTGATACAGATCATAACACTTGGATAGGTATTTCGGCCCACGCATAGTTATTTGCACCCACGATCAGCACTTACCGTAAAATTAGGATTTTTTTCCGGCCGGTTGTTTTTCATCCATTATTCCTTCCCCGACGCCTCATATCCCCAACCTGCCCCCGAAACACTAGCTCCGTCCGTCCGCCCTATCTGGAACCGCCGCCGCCGCTCGCGGCACCTCCTCCGTCCGTCGGCGCCTCCGGCTGCATTGTGTCGCTGCCATTCTCCTCCGCCTGGTTTCGTCCGTTAGGGCTTCTCCGCGGTCGCGTCCGGTGTATAGCCCCACCGTCGGCCCGATCTGCGTCGCCGCCGCTCGCGGCACCTCCTCCATCTGTCGGCGACTCCGGCTGCACTGTCTCCTCCGCGACCAGCTGCATCCCGCCCCCGCGCCCCAGTGTCCTCCGCCCTGTCTCCTCCGGCAGGTATTCTCCGTGGACGCGTCCGGTGTCTAGCGCCACCGTAGGACTCCCGTATAGCAGTGTTCGCGCACTCCTCCGGCGGGTCTCCAGGTTAGTTTTTGCGCCACCGTGTTCAATTTCAACCTCTTCTCCTTGTGCATTTTGCGTGGATCTAAGAGTCTTTAAGAAGATTCTTGCGCCACCGTCGATCTAGAATTTCACACCCCATCTCATTCCCAGCACGACCCAAAAAAAATCTCTTTATATTGTATATTGTATATTGCATCTAAGAGTCTTTATAGTTGTATATTGTATTACATTGGCTACTGATAGCATATGTAGTAAGTTCACGTCGTTATGCAGTAATCTTTTTTTTTATAATGTAGCCCAATCTTGCATTCCATATGCCCCAATTCAACCCCCAATTATGGCCGAACAATTTTGGAATTTCATATATGCAATATAGTATTTTGTTGTAATACATACAGTAATCTTGTTTAAGCAATGTGGCAAATGTCCAGTCACTGTTTATTTTACAGGAACATGAAGGTCACTGGTCAAACTCCATCAAAAGTGCGCAGAGTAATTGTCGAAGATAGCCAGAGAGCAATCACATATCACTTTGACGACCCTGAGCATCCACCTACCACTGGTCTTCAGATCAGCGTGAGGCCATCGAGCAGTACGGCTACCGATAGCAATCCAAGTGAACCGTCGGAGAGTGAAGAACCACCGATAGATAGGGTTCGGAGAACAGTTCAGAAGCGGAAAGCGAAATCTGCACCGGTTCTCCCACCGATCGTTGAGGCGACCGAAGATGATGACTTTGTCGATCCACCACCCCTCCCCCCAAGAACAGTTCAGAAGCGGAAAGCGCAATCTGCACCGGTTCTCTCACCGATCGGTGAGTCGACCGACCATGATGACTTTGTTGATCCACCACCGTGCCCGCCTTCCACTGGTCCTACTACTCGATCAAAGCAGTATTCTGTGGCGGCCAAGCGTTCCAAGTCTGGCAAGGCCGTCTCATCATCATCTCCTCCGTGCGCATCTAAGGTAAATCTCACCTCCAATGCATATTTCGAATGCAGTAATTACTCTTTACACTTACAGTATTTTATGAAATTGTATACAGTAAACTATGAACTTATGCTCTCCCTGATACAAATATTAAATCATTGTATATCTGACAGTAACATGTATTTCGCAGGTCAAGGTGCCTATTAAGGTGTCTCCTACTGTTAGGTGTTCACCAGGGTGTGTTATCACTGCTATAGAGGTTCTGAACGACGCCCAAGTCAAAGAAATTAATAGGATTGGTTTTGGTGAATTGCTAAAGATCAAGGCCGATAAGCTCGAGACCAGGGATCTTGTTGTGTTTTGATGGACAGGACAAATGCGGCGTCACTTTTCATTGATGTTGGTAGTCAGGACGGTCTGAAGATCACTCCGCATGCCGTCCACTGTGTATTGGGATTACCGATTGGCGGAGCTGACCCACCCATCCTTTCATTTCAGCAAAAGAGCACTGAGCTTCAAAACCTCAAGCTTGCTTTGGATGTCCCCTTGCAAAAGAATATATACTTTGAAGACCTTATCCGTAGGATCAAGCTCGGCGGAACAGACCATCTTACTATAAGGTGTTTCTTACTTATTGTGTTTAACCGTCTGCTATTCACATCCACAGCCAATTACATAACTGGCAAGGAGGCTGCACTGACATCTGATATGGAGAATATCTCGTCCGTCGATTGGTCTAAAGTTACCGTCGATGACATTGCGGATTCCGTCCTGACCTGGCACAACAAGAGACTCAAGACTCCCACTCTGTCAATCAGTGGATGCCCGTTGTTCTTTATTGTAAGTTTCAGTTCTGTTTTTTTTTGGCCTCATTCATCATATCATATAGTAATTTTGTCGTATTATTTGCTTGTCAGATTTTCTACCTGGACAATCTTCTTAGCCTGTCACGGCTTGATGCAGTTGATGTTCCACGTATTGCTTTCTTCTCTGCTGACTTGATCCTCAAGATTTCGCACGAAGACAAGCATAAGAAAAAGGATGGATTAGAGACATATGGCAGGCTAAAGGTAATCATCAATTTTGCTCTATATATTACGCTTGTATTATTTTTAATATGAAAAATATTTTTACCACAATCATGTATATCAATTACCAGTTGAGGTCGCAGTTGGGTACATGCTACTCCCTTCAGCACACAATGAATCCATCCTCATCCGGTGAACCCGACATGACGCAGAATGAATTACCGTGCTTACGTCAGCAGCTAGGCCAGTGTTTTAGTGGTTTGGCAGAACCCATGCAGCGTGCTGCAATGGCTGCACTGCAGAGGTGCGACGATGACCTAGCCAAGGCCTTTTCCGACATTCGTTCTTCCCAAATCAGGGTAATACATGAACTGAGACAAATCATGCACGCTACTCCCACTTCAGATCCTACGACTTCTGAAAAAACCCCCTCCGATTTGCCCGATAATCGTGAAACGGTGCAGCCCAATCCCCTAGATATCAGCCCTAACCGGCAGGTATCAGAACCAACACCCATTATTTCTCTCACACAGATTGCAGCTGGTAACATTGGAAGCCTTATGACCGAGTCACAACAGGGTATGTTACACTAACTCACTTTTTTCCGATATTTGTCAAAGCTTTGTTGGCATTATTGTCAGGTATCATTTGTGAAATGTAGGATTTTTAATTGATCAAATTTACGGCGATGCTCTAGTTGAGCAGGAGGAACCAACCATCAACAATTCGCCATGCCAAGGTAGGTATTATAGTAAAGTATATAAGTTCATACAGTAAACATTGGTTTTAATCTCCATCCTGCATTAATGGTAATATATTATTCAATTGACAATAAAATCTACATTACCACTCCACCCACATTTAAATTCATTTTTAAGCCTTATCCTTATTCATTATAACTTTAGAGTTCCATGTGGATTGCAATCCCATGGACCCCTCGTCACCCCTGGATGCCCATAACGTGGAAGCTGCTGGTTACCAAGGCGACGAGGAAGGTTTGTTGCACAACTTTACACGTTTGTTCGAACTATGCTTTAGAGTCATTGTTTTTATTCTCCCCCCACATACAGCTCACATGATTGAAGAAGGCCGATTGGACGACATGCGACGTGAGGAACAGGAGGCCCGTGAGTTAGCTGCAAGAGAGCAAGGTATTACAATTATGCCTGTTTTACTTTTTCCATTTTACATAATTACTATATATTTACAGATTTTTCGCTATCTAGTATATACATTTTACTACATTTCATAGCTCTGTATGATAAATAAATATTATATATAATATCATGCAGTTAGTACAGTAATCCCATGTAATTCAAATTGTAAAATTTCACCAGTACCATATCACAATATGGTAAATATTTGTACTACATGCAATAACATATATTTTACTACTTTATATATAGTCATTTACTGTATTCTGTTGTGCATCATACAGACCTATTGCAGGCGGCTAACATTAGTGTGGACAATATTATAACTGACATCGAGAAGGTGGTAATTACAGAGTATTACACTGATGTTGGATTAATAACCTCCGCCAACATGCGGTATCAACAACAGCAACAAACTCAACCCGATGCAAGTGTAGAGACTTGCCATTCCGTTGAAGATGATCTCACTCAACCGATGCAGACATGGGAGGTTAGTCAGCAATTGAGAGATGCTGCTATGACACTTAGGCACAATATCCAGGAGGTAACTAATATAAGTTTTGGTGTACGATCTCCCCTCGTAATGTTTTACTGTATATTAACCTGACAATTACTATGCAGAATCCTGCATTGCCAGATTCGAACATTCCAGATAAGGTGTTCACTAAGTCTGCACGGGCTGTCAAGAAGAAGCCGCCGAAGCCTACCGGTCCCAACGTTGATTCGAACATTCCAAATAAGGTTGCCCCTAATGCTGCACGGGCTGTCAAGAAGCCGCCGCCCAAGCGTACCGGTCACAATGTTGAACAGGTACTCAATTTTTAATTACTTTTTTGTCCCCTCACTTGACATGTTCATATTTTATATAATTTTTATTGTTGTATAGCCTAGCACCAAGTCTGACAAGGCCGGCTCATCAGCATCTGCTCCAGCTGCATCTCAGGTAAATCTCACATCCAATCCATATTTGGTATGCAGTAATTAATTCTTCCACTTACAGTAATTTATGAATCTGTATACAGTAAACTATGAACTTATGCTCTCCCTGATACAAATAGTAAATCACTTGACATGTTCATATTATATATCTTTTTATTGTTGTACAGCCTGCCACTATATGTCGTAGCCCTCGTTCCAAAAGGGGGGGTCAGGAAGTTTTACCGCAGAATGTTATTGTCCATGGGCCCCCTCCCGTTATTTCCAAGAGGCTAAAGAAGCGGCCATCGAAGCTAGTGTCACCGTTCAAGCAACCAATCAAAGGCCAGTTCTTCCTTCTGCCAACGCGCAACAAGTCCGTGACATCATCTTGTCTGATGGGGACCTAAAGGAGTATGTATCCCTATAACAATGTCCCTCGATTTACCAACACTTTTTTATTCCAATGTACGTTATAATAATTTCGTTACACTTCTCACTGCAGTAAATTGCTCATATCATATTCTCCCACTTCTTTTTACGCTACCGGGAAGGATGTTGTTGAGTCGTTCAGCGATGGGAGCCAGACATTGTATTCATTTATGGAATATTGGATTGATTGCATCCGATACGATGAGAGTAAGCTAAGGCCAAAGAGCGTCGGTTACAGAATATTTCTTCGATGGCAGCTATCGGTAATCCCACCCCCTGTCCTCAATTCTTGTTGATATAGTTATTTTACATGCGCTATGTAGTAATATAACTTTGTAATATAGTAATTCCATGTATTCATTACAGTAAAACTATGTAGTTCAGATCGTAATAGTGTATTTTGCAATATCAGTTTGTCTCACCACTCTTTATACGTTTTGGCAGTTCAATCTCAACATCGATAGCAGATTTGAATCAGCGGAATATGATAGTGATCTGGTTGCACAGCTTGCTAAAGAACACATCCGTGACACTGACCCCAGAGACGTCAAAATGGTTAGCATATTGTTAAGACTTTACCACTGATTGCTATAGCATTTACGCTTTGTTGTGTTCCATATAATTCACTACATTGAATCATTTAAATGCAGATTCTATGGGTATTTCATCACAGAACCCATTTCTACGTATATTGTGTTAACATGGTGCATCAACGCATTGACGTGCTTGATTCAGTCGATTGGACCACCCGCGGTGGTACATGGGAAAGTTTCCACCTTCCTTGGGGTCCAACATGCATTCGACGGCTAAGCGGTGCTTTCTCAATTGCGTCTAGAGGAAAGCTTGAAGACTTTTCTAAGTGGCCAATTTATAGCTTTGTGACCCCCAAGCAACTCGCTGATGATTGCGCGTTCTTCTCAATGAAGTTTATGGAATACTATGACGGTGAGGAGAGCACTCTGAGATACAACATTGCCCGGTATGATGAACAAGCACGCGCCATTCCATTGTTATTCGTATCCACCAATTTTCATAACTGCTCAATAATTTTCTACTGTCCTTTTTAAATGTTTTGCAGGAGAATGCAAGTCATATCGTGCCGAGGAGTTGTTTTATATGCTCTGCCACCAGCTGAACGAGGCGAACGTCTTCCCCCCCCAACTTCAGAAGTTTCGGCCTGCTCTGAATTAGCACAAATCAATTTTCAATTTGCGTCAGTTTAGGTGTTTTCATTTTGAGTCAGTCTAGGTGTTTGCCACACTGTCTTTCCAAGGATTATGTTGTGACGCACGAATCCGTGTTATTTTATATGGCTGATTTGACTTTATGTTATGTGTTATTTTACGACTAACTGCGTATACAATTAGCGTGATAGAAATTCATGGCTTTGCAAAATTATCGATGGTCCACATTGTTTTACTGCACTACAGTCGCAAAATTACTATACCTTGTTAAACGTAACGGAAGTCAATACGTCGGAATATGTTGTAGTTCACAATGCTACCATTTATATGCCCCATCTATTTTTACTACAATACGTGTGATACTTTACGACCAATTACGTATAGAATTACGAGACATAAATTCGTTGCTGTACCGCAAAATTATCGACGGCACATATTGTTTTACTACATGATAGACTGAAAATTATGCTCTCCGCCTCCGGCCAAACCCCACTGATCTACTTCCATACAATGGAGTCACCTCACAGCAGCACGCCACCAGCAGCCATCGCCGGAGACATACGTCTTCTCGCGTGTGCTCCAGCGATAGTCAGCATGTCGCTGCCACATTCCTGCCGCGTCAGCCCTGGAGAAGATGGTTTTGCTACGACGCCTGTAGCAAGGTTCTCCATACCATCGTTTGAGATCCATGGATGCACACGTCCGTCCTAACTCCTCCTGTGGGTCTTTCGACGGACGAAATGCGTACTCTCGACCAAAACTAGAAGTACGAGCATGTATGTATATTCATATGCATATTTCCACTGTCTCAAGTAATGTTATGAATACTACACATTTTTAAGTTCCTGTATTGTTTACACATACTTAACTTATTATTACTACATCTTACAAACAGCTTACAACAAATCGTACTTGTCGATAGTAATATTCATAATACAATATGGGTAATGTTTTGTTTTAGACACAGTAACAGTATAGTGTTTATGTTCTACAGATATTTCATGTATAGAGATTTAGGTGCTGTAGTTATTGCATGTATTCAATATAGTAACCTTATGTAGATCAAATTAAGTTGTTATATATGTCTGTAGGCTCATAACATCCTTGATGACATGGTGCCTAAGTATTCCAGTGTTTTGACAATGCGGCAAAGCTTACTCATTTTACTGTGGATATGCAAAACACGCAGGATTTGATGTCCGACGTAGTAGGTCCAAAA
>JAGXJF010001348.1:0-11449 GCA_019208055.1 Stipa capillata
AGGCATGTAGTGTGCCAAGACCGGGCTGAGTAGTGAGGCTACATCAGTTAGGGTTCCAACTGTGTCAGCCTCCGGTGACACAGGTGTCGGTCGGTCTGAGCCGGTTACCATTGTGCGGAGTGATTGGCTGTGTCACCGGTGCCTATCACCCGGTGACCCACTTAATCCTACGTGGCATGAGAGTAACGGTCAGATGCCTGTGGACTCTATATATAGAGGACCATGGGAGGTCTCTGATCTCAACCTTTGCATAACCTTTGCCAATCCATTTCGACCGTTGCAAACCTCTTTCTCCTGAACAGAAGCAATTCATCCAAGCCTTAGTTCAAGTGTGAGATAGAGCTTTGAGCACTGAGAGCACTGGTTCCTCCAAGAGTCTTTGTTGTAGATTCTTTTTTGGAGTGTCTACTCCTAGACAGGCGTAGGAGTTGCTGCAACCACCCAAACTTGTGTGGGTTGGTGCAGTAGTCTGTGAAGGTGATTGAAGTCTACTTGCTGCAAGGCGAAAGGACTTCCACAAGCAAGTGAAAGAGACCTGAAAGCTCAGGTACTCGGAGAACAAGCATGATTTAGTGCTGGCGAGCTCCTCAGAGTAGCCTCTCTAACGGAGACGTACCATCTCTGAAAAGAGAGTGGGAACTTTGGTGAAAAACTCCCTGTCTCCCTGAGTACTTTACCTTCAGCACTTACTTGCCTATGTGATTTGCATGCTAGTGTGATTTGCTGTTATTCTCAATCTAGCTGCAATCCTTTCTCTTTGCCTGTGTTAGCATAGCTGTGTCATAGTTGCTGCATCGCTTATCTGTTATCTATGCCAGTTACCTATTACACAGCCATCTATCTAGCACATCTATTTAGGGCTTTCTATTTACCTGTGTTAGCCACCTCTGTGACAGTTGCTTGTTAATTTACATATCATACAGTGTCTGTGTAGCTCACCTGTCACACTGCTAGCTCAACCTATTGATCTGTTAAGCCTTAATTTAGACAAAGAGAAGAAATTATTTAAAATTTATTTAGCCTCCTATTCACCCCCCTCTAGTCGGCACCTACGATCTTTTCAATTGTTCATGCTTAGACAGGGAAGGCAAGCTGATCCTATGGTGGGAACAGTCTTTTACAAGCCGGTAGACCCCATTCCACCACCTCTGGAGCTTCTGGTGAAGACGAAGCTCGACTACGCCCCACATTTTCAATTCCACGACTACATAGTGCAGAAGACCACAACATGCCTAGATGGCCGAAGTGCACACACGATCACGATGCAATGGTGCAATTGAGCTATGATTGGGGGAGTCATGAACATTGCTTTTGGCATTGCCCATATTATCAGGCAAATATTTTTTCCTTCATACTTCTCAATCCTTCCAGGTGGCCAACAAAATTTAATCTACTATTTGTTTTTGTAGACATGTGGTTGATACTTCACATCTTGGATTGACCAAATAAACCCTCGTCAATTAGGGCATATATGGGTCTCTCACCTTGAAGATTCAGAAGCTAGAATAGTAGCTAATGATAGAGAAAAACAAGAATGAAAAACTCCGCAGACAAACGGAAAGCTGGTAGACATCAAGATTGACTACATAACATGGTGCTGCTATGCCAACGAAAACTGCGTCTACGCTTGCCACTACCGTAATTGTCAACCATGTCCCATGCGCCCCTACAAGTCACACCACATCATCGAGTAGTAGATGTTGCCATAGTGAGATACTATAATTTAATTTCAGTCCATTTGTACTGCATGATGCCGTTGTACCGTAGGAGTAGCTTTGCATCATAATTTTAATGTTTTATCTCGTTATATTTGTTATTTGTGCCAGACTTTGGTTTCTAACTGGCCAGTTCATTATTCAGTGTTCCTAAGATATATTCTTCATATCTAATTTCCAAATAACAACAACTCAAATTAACATACTACATAGTAATCCAGCTGGTTCATCACCTAAAGGAGCAGTATGTGAAGTCATCATCACTATCTCCGCTTCAGAGAGACCTCCACAAAGTCATCGTCACTATTTGCATTATTTAATGATGTTGCAGGACTAATTTGTGTGCATCGCTTTAGAGAGACCTCCAGAAAGTCATCGTCACCATCATCCATTGCACCTTTTGATCATTCAGCAACCTTCATTGATCCAACAGCCTTTGATGATCTAGCACATTTGTCAGGTAGCAATCTCCAAATGTTAATTTCATCCAGGTATAGTTCTCAACTTCTTTGTTCAGAAGGTTTGAATCCTTAGGATTCGTCTAACATTACAAAACATCATATAAGAATAGCCAAATATGATGATTGCTACGAAAGGGTCAATGTAAATCCTAATAGTAACCTTAATGTGCGCTGTGTTTTGAGTCTTTGGAAGCTTTATTGTTTTCGCTGACTCACTAAATTGTGCTCCAGGAAGTTATTTCAGTCCACACACTCTTATCTACCTCTTGCACAACTTTAGCAGGTGTTTGCAAATCTCCTTTGCTGTCATTTCGCAGCACCAGTTCTTGTGTAAAATCTTTCTTACTTTGATTAGGTGAACTTCATTGTTCAATATTTCTTCAAGAGGAACCCTCAAATATGTGGCTCCTCTCAAAAGGCAATGAGACATAAAACGAGTCCAAATAGGCGGTGTTGGAGCATCGTCAGACATCTCTATTTAAGAAAACTAGTATGAGGGGCTAACTTACTACTCTTTGATTCAACTAAACATAAAATGTATTGCTTCTTAAAGAAAAATCACTCTCTTCAATGATTTTTGCCATGGCTTTAGAACACCAGCTCGACCAATGAAAAAGAGGAAGAGAGGCAGGAATGCAAAACTGAACAAGTGTTGAGGCACTGACGTTGGACATAGCAAAAGGGAGGGCGCTTTTATAGGCAATCCTATCGTTTCGTGGGGGCACGATACGTGTTTGGCCAGTGCAAACCCGACACCCTTGCATTGTTGCATCACGTCGACCACCCGTTGCACCATGGAGCCATGACAGGTTCCTATCACGCACGCAAGGTGCGATAGGGCGCTATAGCGGTCCCACGACACAATATGTCGCATGTCGTAGCGGCCCCCCATGCTGTCGCGGTAGGGAGGCGCGATAGGATGCCGTCACCGTCGCGCTGCGTGATAGGTGGCATGTGTCGCCTACTGAGGCTGTCGCGGGGACACATTTGGCTTTACATTTCAGAAAGTTCAAATTTGCTAATGTCACTGGATATGGGGCTAAAACAGACAAACATTTCTAGGTGTCACCTTTTCCCGCGTGGCCCACAATATTCCACCGGTGAAAATCATCCAGCTCAGGACGTGCCCCACACTCTGATTTCCTTGGGGCACTTTATTAAGATTAAATTGATTTTCCCATTCTTTTAGAGACAATAACTTAGATTAATTACTCCCTCAGTTCGGATATACGGGGTGTATTTTAATTGGTGAAGATAAGACTTCGATCAACAATTACTTTATTAATATATATTTATGTGACATAAAATTGATGTCATTAGATTCTCAAAAGTACTTACTCATGATTGTGATTTATATTATATAAACTACATACTAATAAAGTAACTATTAATTAAAATTTTATCTTAATCAATCAAAACACGCATTATATACTCGGATCGAGGAAATAAGTTTTTACTCCTTCCAAAGTAGTAGCGCTCTCTGGAGTTGGCGATGAGAAGCAAGTGTTGGTGAAGTGCTTATATACGGAGTAGTCCCTCGTGTACCTAAAAACATTCTTTATGAAGTCAAAAAGATCATGCTTACTTTGGAAACACTACTACTACGTCATATAGAAGTAATAAAAAATAAAGACATAAAATTGGTCCCAGCTAAAAATCAAATGTTGAAAGTGACATGTTCAGTCCCATACTTAGGTCGTATATTATGATTTGCATCCTTTTGGGGAGCCAAGTAGTGGCATCAAGCTCTCCATTTTATTTATTAAGCTAAGCTAACTACTACGTAAGCAAGAGGTGAATGCAATGTAGTGTTGGAATAAAATCGAGTGGTTATAGCATTAACACTACTATAGAATAGCTTATTACAGGCGGTTTAGAAACCCCAACGCAGGCGGTTTCCCAAACTGCCAGTAAACAAGGGCCTGTGATGACCCCCTCATCATAGGCGGTTCTATAACTGCCTGTAATGATGGAATATCATAGGCGGATCACTACACGAACTGCTTGTGATGAGGGAACTTCATAGGTGGTTCCCCGAGAGAACCGCCTGTGATGAGGCTGTAAGAACCGCCTGCGATATTCGTCCATCACAGGCGGTTCTTTCTTAGAACCGACTGTGATTTTTGTTACAGCATACCTACTAATTTCAGGTTGTTACATAGCAGCAGGAAATAAAATACACAATACATATATATATCTCATTTATTTACAGTAATTAGAATTGAACCATATGAAATACCATAAACTAGATACATATCACATAATTGAGTCACAAAATGAAATCTCATCAAACTCATCAACATCACCGAAACAAAGTAATTAAACTCTCATTTTCATCCATCTCATGTCACAAAGTATTTAGGTTCTCAGTTTCATCCATGAGGGAGCTAGCACAATCATATAATGATGGATAACAGATAAGATGAATCGACAACTATCCACAAAATAAATCAAAATGCAATATCCTAAAATCAAACTCCAAAGGCCAAAACATACCCTTATTGTATCTTCCTATTCTGGTTTCATTATAAGCAACGAAATTCATATCGAGGGAGAAGTTTCACAAAACATCAGAACAGGTAGGTATCACCAACAGCGAGCATGTGTGGCAATCAGTTATCCCAGTGTAAGTACAGCTATTGCACCCAAGTGAATGCTTAGTTATCCCAGTGTAAGTACAGTTGTTGTACCCATGTGAATGCGGTACGAAAAGTTTAACCTATTGCAGCTAATAGATTCTGTGGCAGATCCAAATAAGCATCTGATAGACGAAAACAAAGTAAGACTGAGGTCTGTACACAGCAGTAAACAAGTTAACGCTAGAACCTTTTGAAAAATTGAAATCTCGCTCGATAATATAGTTGATACATGAGCTATAAAAAGATTGCATAGTATAAAATAAAGAATACAGAAACCAAAGTCTTAGGTAATCTGATTCATTCATGTCAATCATGAGCCTTCGATTTATATCCCCAGCAGTTTAAAGAAAATTTGTGCTGGTTCATATCATACAAGCCTCCTAAATTAGAGCTTGCCTGAACTGGCCATAACTTGCAACATAACCTCAGATATCACTAACCGATGTATCTAAATGGTTACTAAGGTAAATACAAGGAGAAGCTAAAAATTCCACACATTTAGATTCATAAAAGTTTGAAGAATCCATGGAACAACAAATGGGGAGGGGGGAGAGACGCAATCTTCAATTCACAGGGTGATACATATTTCAACTTAGCACAAGTTACATCACCATGCTGCTCTGAAGCTGTTGTCCAAGAAGTTATGCCACTCAGTCAGGGACTATATGATTACCAGTTCACATTAAATTCGATCTCCAGATGTTACTTTGTCTTATTCAGAATTTCAACAAACTAGTGGAACCTAGTAGACTAGTTTGGCATGAAGCTATCTTAATTAGCAAACATCTACTGACCTGGTCAGGAAGGAGGACGACGTCGGTGGCGGAGGCGACTGCATCGGTGGGGGCATCGGCGTCGCTAGGGGCGGCGTTGGTGCTGGTGGCGTCGGTGTCAGGGGCGGCGTCGCTGCTGCTGGCGTTTGTGTCAGGGGCAACGTCGGTGGCGGGGTTGGGCAGCCTACCGCCCTCAGGGACTTGGTCGGGCAGCCTGCTGGTGTGAGTTTGGGGACGGGGGCGGCGTCGGGGATGACAGTGAACAGATTGGGGGGATGCCGGCACAGAACACTTAGGTTTTTCAGGACTTCAAAAATGTTTTAGGTATATAAAGGAGGTCACATCACAGATGGTTTTTAGATAGAACCACCTATGATGTTCACTCATCGCGGGTGGTTCTATGCAAAAACCGCCTGTGATGAGGAGTCATCACGGGCGGTTCGAATAAAAACTGGTTGTAATGACTTACACATCGCAGGTGGTTCTTTGGAGGAACCGCCTGTAATATCCATTTTCCTTTTTTGTTTGTTTTTAATTAGGGTTTATAACTTGGTTGCATACACTGTGTAATTTGGATAGGTTATCATCTTTTCTGATTTTATTTGAATATAGTGTGTAATTTGGATATTGTGTAATTAGGCTTTCTGTTTGTTAGATATTTTTTTCCTTTCTTCAACATCTCCATTCATATATATTGGCACCTCCATATATATAGTATTGCGCATGATATTCTTGTCTCCACATTCATATAAATTGTACATCACGTTATGAATTCCACATGATTCGATATATCTAATTTGCTACAAATATGAGTCCTTCCCGATGATCATTGCGCACGTACGTAGCTTTGTCTTCATTCGGTTTGTCTTCGACCATCATGCCATCTCCAAAGAGGGAGGCATCTCCTCAAACTGGTTGTACTCGTCCTCGTCAACTACATCGCCTACTCCAACAATGTGTCTCTTCAAGTCCCTTACTATGTGATGCGTAAGATTTAAAGAATCGGATACGTAGAATATCTGTCGAACTTGATTTGCTAAGACAAATGGTTCTTCTTTGTATGCAATACCTCTGAGATCGACCGTTGTGAAGCCGTACTTATCAACTTTAACATGTGAGAGATTTACCCATCCCTTGTCATGTTACAACTGTACATGATGGACCTTCTGCCAACCATGTGAGCATTGGATTAGAAGACGACAACCCATGAGGTTGCTCATACAACCATTTATTGAACCGACGATTGTGCCCTTTCATCACCCAAACTTCTGTCGCTTTCGGATTGTGCTCACGTAGCATGGCCTTGTATTGGTCGATATATGGGGCCACTATGGCCATGTGTTGCAAGACTGTGTAGTGCGCTGTATCAATAACCTTCCGGCCGGAATGAACATCTTTCCTGCCGAGGGTTCCGATACCTCGAAGGCTCCCCTCATGGCGAGATTCGGGCAAACCTATCGGTTTTACTGTAGCCATATAGTCGACACAGAACTCGATGACCTCTTTGGTTGCGTATCCTTCCATGATGCTTCCCTCCGGACGTGATCGGTTACGTACGAAATGCTTCAGAATTCCCATGTATCTCTCGAAAGGGTACATGCTTCGAAGGAACACAGGTCCGCACCACTTTATCTCTCTCACAAGATGCACGATGAGATGCACCATGATATCGAAGAATGAAGAGGGGAAATACATCTCAAGCTGATATAAAGTTTTCACCACCTCCTCCTGAAGAGCATCTAGTTCCATGGGATCGATGACCTTCTGAGATATTGTGCTAAAAAATGAACATAATCTCGTAATTGTCTCTCGAACCTTGATAGGTAGGATATTCCGAATAGCGATCGGAAGTAGCTGAGTGATCAATACATGACAATCGTGAGACTTCATGCCAATCAATTTGAAATCTTCCATTGAAACAAGTCTTCTTATGTTCGACGAGTAGCGGTCGAAACTTTAACACCATGCAGGAATTGGCACAACTCTTTTCTCTCAACCCTTGACAGAGTATAGCAAGCAGGTTCGCATAACATTCATCCTGTTTGAGTCTTTTTCGAGTGTAACTCTTTTCTGATTCCCATCTCCAACAAGTCAAGGCGTGTTTTGAGGCCATCCTTAGTTTTGCCCTTCATATTCAATAACAAACCTATAGTGCTATCACATACATTTTTTTCTACGTGCATGACGTTGATGCAGTGACAAACTTGCAGGTGCTCCCAATAGGGTAAGTTTCAGAATATTGACCTCTTCTTCCACACAGCCTTCTCACTTGTATCCTTTATTTTGCTTCCCTTCCCATATGTAACTTTTATATCCTTTACCATGTCATGTACCTCCGTACCGCTAAATTACTTTGGAGGTGTACCATCCTCGATTTGTCCGTTGAATTGTTTCTTCATTCGACGGTACGGATGGTCTCTTCGAAGGAACCTACGGTGACGTATGTACATAGTTTTCCCCGAATGCTTAAGCCACTGACTAGCCGTATCATCCAGACAGTTAGTACATGCTTTTGACCCTTTCATACTCTGCCCTGAAAGGTTAGCAAGGGCTGGATAATCATTTGTGGTGCAAAACAGTAAGTTACGCAGATTGAAGTTCTCTCGCTTGTGAGCATCAAATACATCTTCCCCATGGGTCCACAATTTTATGAGATCTTCCATCAATGGTTCTAGGTAAACATCTATATCGTTTCCGGGTTGCTTCAATCCTTGCACGAGTATCGTTATCATAATGTACTTTCGTTTCATGCACAACCAAGGAGAAATGTTATAAATACATAGATTCATTGGCTAGGTGCTATGACGGTTGCTCATGTTTCTGAAAGGGTTCATTTCATCCGTGCTCAGTCCAAACCTTATATTTCTTGGTTCCCTCCCGAAATCTTCAAATTTTCTATCAATGTTTCTCCACTGGATGGAATCAGCAGGATGTCTAAGCTTTCTATCGTTCTTGCGCTTATCAGCGTGCCAACGCAACAGTTCTGCATCCTTTGGATTTGCAAATAAATGCTTAAGACGGGGGATTATAGGCAGATACCACATGACTTTAGCTGGAGTTCCTTTCGTTACCTCGTCCCCCTCATCTTCGACGCCTTTATCCTTACGCTTGTATCGGGAGGACTTGCATATCGGACATGCGTGGAGATTTGAAACTCCTTTTTGAAGAGCATATAGTCCTTCGGACACGCATGTATTCACTGTACTTCCATTCCCAACGGACAAAGAACCTTCTTCGCTTCATACGTACTTCTAGGCAACTCGTTTCCCTCTGGAAGCATGTCTGCTATGAGACCTAAAAACTCTGTGAAACTTTTGTCTGACCACCCATTGCTTGCCTTTAATTTCAACAATTTAAGCACTGATGACAATTTTATGTACATACCCTTGCATCCCTCAAACAAAGGTTTCTTCGAATCCCCCATCAAGAGTTTGAATTTTTCGTACTCCCACGTATTACGGTTTCCTTCTACATGGCACAACATCTCATCTAAATGGTGAAGATCATTCGATGATGTTTCTTCATCTGAATCATAATCGACATCATCTGCCATATAATTGTCTTCCTCCGTGGTGTCGTCATTACCACCTTCCTAGATTGTCTGCTGCTCACCGTGACTTGTCAAACATGTGTAACGCTCTATGAAACCCCTACGAATTAGGTGATCTTGGATCTGCTCTGAGTTCTCAAACATGTGTACATTCTCGCAGTCTTTGTATGGACAACAAATATATTGTTCCTCTCGATTCAACTTATACTCTTTCGTGACTCTTATGAAATCTGACACACCACTAAGGTACTGTTCACTTGAGTGGTTACCATCATACATCCAGTTTCGGTCCATCCACAGGACAAATTAAATAAATTTAATTAATTCATATACAATATTGAGGCTCACAAAGTGTGTACCAATTAATCTATACAATATTAGTTAATATTATCGTTACAATTCGGTTTTGACTACATGTAAGTAATAATTACCAATAGTCTTTTTATTTTACGACCAACAATTACTATGTCGGTATGGTTTTTACTACATGTGAATAATTATTACCAATATTTTATTTCGTTCACGAAGATATGACGTACGTACCAATAATTACAAATTTATTTACAACAAATACAACTTAACATATGACTTATTTGATAAACAAAGTTTTAATTAATCATGCCATTAATACGTGGGTTTTTACTATATCGAAGTATTCTTAAAATTTCATTCCATACAACCTTTCGACAATTACAACATCTTTTTACAAGACAAGATAAATCAATTCTAACATGATAAATTACAATATGCTATATATACACATCTCTCTATTTCATAAAATCTAAACCTCTCAAATAAATCATTTTGCCACCACAAATTAGCTAGCCACATCCTCATATAGTAATTGAAACCAATTTATGCCTCAAATTCAAGAAAGCCAAATAAAATTTGCCATAACCTAGCTAGATCTAAATTCTCTCTCTTTACCACATTACGTCTAGCAAATTAATCAAACTTTTAAACCAATCACTACCTTAGGTCACCAATATAAAAGAGATATGCAATATCCTCTCCAAATCCAAAGTTTCTAGGCTCAATTCAATCTCCAGACTGAAAAATCGCAAGAGATCCCGCCGCCACTGCTGCTGTGCGTAAGAACATAATATTGAAGACAAGGACCTCAGTCTAGCAGACTATAATAAATGGGCACATTATCACAGGCAGTTTAAAAAAAGACCGCCTGTGATAAGTCCATCATCACAGGTGGTTCTTTGATATGTCGTCCACATATTGCAGGCGGTTCTATTTGAATTGCCTGTGATAACTTGTCATCACACGCGGTTTGTATCTCTGCGAGTTATCCCAGGCGTTTCTCTTTGTGAACCACCTATGATCTACTATAACGGAGACGATTTTAGTAATCCGTCTGGGATGAGGGGTCTCAAATGACCAGTTCTGTAGTAGTGTAAGTTGGTGCTCAATGATGACACAATTAACTCAATAAGCAAGACATGACACTCCAAATGGAGCAAGGGCACGCATTATAGCTGTATTATTCCATACGGCAGCATTGATCTCCGTATCTCATCGTGATTCCACACCCCAGATTAAAGAGTACATTTTGCAAAATTGTAGGTCTAAACCTAAATATCACAAAAGTACATATGACATCGGTTCAGTTAGGGACACAATCCTGTTGGGGAATGGGTATATGTTATACCATGCACAAATCAAAAATTTCTTTCACGTTAAACAGGAACTATTAGATCACGAGATTGCCACTAGACACATAGAGTAGCAAAAACAGGAGTTGGTGTAGCATGTCAACATGGTCATAGTTTTACTAGCTCCTCATACTTCATTCAGAAAGCAGTGGATCATCCTAGCGTCGCAACCTCGCAGTAACACCTCCAACATATCCACACGTATGGGGAGGGACCACTACACAAGAGTGCTAGCGTTGTGCACCGGTGAAAGTGCATCTAGGCCCGTGGATTTTGGCGATTGAGAACAAACAATTAAGGGACTAAAGTGAACATTGAGCGTGTAAATGGGTATTAGTCACACATACGAGATCCAAACGATAATGGGGACCCCTAAAAAGATGAATAGAGGAAAAACGGAGCTCAAAGTTCTTTAGACCTAATTTTCTAGGTTTAGTAATTCGAAAAATCACATTGAGTATAGGAAAAATCATACTATGAAGAGGGGTGTGCTTAAAGGGTTGGAGTAATGTCTTAGTTCTCAAAATGCTCAACAAAATCTTAAGACTCGATGAATTCCCAAAGTTTTCAAAAGCCTCGTGTCGCGAGGATTTCACGGCAATATACATTTCTAAGTAGGAATTGGGGGACGCAGGAGGATGATCCAA
>JAGXJF010001349.1:0-11052 GCA_019208055.1 Stipa capillata
GAGCTTGTCCCCGACCACCACCACCACCCAACACTGCCTCCTCCTCCCCGCCTCCTCCAACCGCCGCGCCCTCGCCCCGTCCGCGCTCCGCCTCCCGCTCCGCGCCCGCGGCCACGGCGTCTGCCTCTCCGTCTCGGCCGCCGCCGCCACCCCCGCGGCGTCGACTACACGCAGTTGTAGCACTCGTCGGCGGCGCCCTTGTGCGTGCGCACCGTGTGGAGGAGCAGGTACTTGGCACGCCCCGCGTCGGCCTCCTCCGCTCTCCCCGCGACCACAGCGACCACGCCACCATCGCCGCGCGGGCTGGCTCCGCCCCACCGCCGGCGTGGCCGCCCCCGCGGAGCGCCTCGGCTCCCTCGCCGGCTACGGCCTTTCTCCCGTTGCAACGCACGAGCACATTTGCTAGTTTTAAATATAAGTACAATAGATATTGGTAGAAAATATGTCTTGGGCTTGCACAATTACTAGCTTTAGAATCTAAAATTTTAAGCTTTGACCATTCATATAGAAATATTTATCAACATCTATAACACTAAATTCATAATACTACGTCCATCATCAACTACACTTTCATAAAGTATACTTATTTTTATTTAAAGAAATATATTTGCATAAAAACAAAGGATCAAAGTGTAACCTTGAATACCATGTCAATATCCAAAACGACAAGTATTATGACATGAAGGGAATAGATTGGATACAATATGCCAAATGAGTGTGCTCTATTTGGATGAACTGTTTGGCAACTGCACCATTTCGCTGCCATCTTCTTTGACTGTAGCAAATCTCCACAGTAATTCACATCACCTCAAGCCACGGATGCCGCGCATTAATTACTTGACCTTCATATGGATAATGAAGGATAACCATGTGTCATTGGCAACATGCGCCTCCCGTATTCCGAACAATGACAAAGGTGCAGCAGCAACGCCGACTCGGTTCCGCTTTGCCACGGGATTTGTAGCCACTTCCACTATGTGTGATGCTTCCCATAGAGCCATGAAAAACCATTCATCTCCAACAAATGATCATAAAACAACAATTTGAATGTAAGAGTTGATCTAGTTTTTGTTGAAAGATTTCCTTGACGAATGATCGTAAAACAATAATCTCAATGTAAGAGTTGAATCCAATTTTTTGAAAGATTCGGCAGCAGCAGTGACTGGCTGCACAACCCCTACCGGCTTTGCCTCCGCCTCTGAGCCCTACGCTCTGCCTCTTCTAATATGCGTCCATGTGTTTCTCTTCGAAACTGCAAATAAGCCTAGAAAATAGGTTTGCTACCACGACTGCAAGAAGAAAAGGTGTCATATTCCTCTATTCTTGCTATCTCTGTGCCCCCTTGGCTTTGCCTCTGCTCCATCTCCGTTGTCACCATGCCTTCACTCCAATATGCTCCTCTGTCCTCACCCTGCTCGTGGTGCTAGGGTCTTAAATAATTAAACCATGACTACGATAAGATAAGATGTCGTCTATCTTCTCTATTCTTCTCTCCTCATCCACCCCTCAGCTTTATCTCTAGCTCCACCTCCATTGCGTTGTCGGCATCTGGCCGTGTAACCATTATTATGAAACCCAGAACAAAGAACAACTTAAAGTAGCGAGCAACTTAAATTATCACCTACCTATCTGGCTGTCCATGCTTAAGAATAACCGGATGAGCGCGACCACATGGCCATGGCAGGTTTCAAGGGAAAAAATAAAAGAAAAAGGTCATGTTCATGAGAAATTTGACATACGTCAAGTTCATAACATACATTTCATAAACAGATTAACTCACAGCAGAGCACTAAAGCACTGGGTATAAATTTGCTCACTTGCAATTATTTGTTGCTCCTTCGACATTACGTATCCGTGAGCAAATTACTGCCAGATACGAATAGCGGCTAAATTAAATTAGCATGACAAATCACACCCTGGCTTTCTCCTATCCACAGACACCTCTCCTTCGTGGCTCGCGCAAGGGAACTCCTCCACCTAACCTCGTCTTGGCTCATGCCGCTAACACCATGGGGGTGTCCGAGCCCTCGGCATGCGGAGAGCCGTGACGCGGACGCGATGGACACATGTACAATGAGGAATAGGAGCAAGCCACCTCCTGGTCAGCAGCATGAAAGACAGGGTGAGACGTGGAGCAGCATCTAGTGCGGCAAACCGCCGGCGGGTAGTTGAAGATCGCGACATGGTGCATGCTGGCCGCGCATGGCCTGGCACACCACCACGATGCCAGCACAATCGGTAGTGGCACCCTATAAGACGCGCATAATCGGTGAGGCAGACAAGCCCTTGCGAGGCGGACGTTGGGACCCAAAATTTAGATTATAAAACTTTAACTATGATTAGTTGTCTAAGTTGAGATGTCAACTCTACATTCACGATGGAAATGTAAATATTGGATCCTGAAAAGTCTGAGACATCAATCCTGACCTCGATAGCTGGCAAATGAATGCATTAGCTGGAGTGGAGTGATATAGTCTCCTCACTCTTCCTGATTAAGATGAAACGTCAACCTCGAACTCACATCGACATTAATACATGGCTAGAGTAGAGTGATATAGTTTACAAACTCTTAGTCAAAGAGTTGCTTCACAGTATAGATCACACTTGACAATTTCATAAAGTAAATACCAAACGCCTACACACTTCATACAATTTATAATCATATACACATAGCACATAAAACATGCTATAACAATTAGAAATCACAACAGTAACTCTTTGTCAGAAACTATAATAATACACATATCTCTAAAATGAGTAAGTTTAACAAACTTAATTCACACAATGATCACACGACCAAGTAGCAAACACGTGGTGAAAGATTTATTGCGACTTAGCCAGCCGCAAGGTAGCAAAACCAAAACATGGCAGCAGAACAAAAGGAAGGCACTGCCATAACCCTAGTCTAGGTCACTACCTAGGACCCAGCTAATACTCGTAGTCAAAGTTGATCTCCACATAGAAACCACACTCGGAAGGAATGATCTCCTTTGCAGTAAAAGATTTCAACATTGTAAGGTAAGTACAAAAGTACTCCCCAATACTTGCAGAGAAAATAGTATTAAATGCACCAAGTGTCCATAAGGGACATGACTAGTTTGCATAAAACCAAGTTTCACATTAATTAAGCTAGATAAATGTAAACCGACTACTGGATCAGTATTATAATTAGGTAAGCAAGCATTCTCCAAAGCTACTCTATTGCTTCCATCACCATCACATATGACTGTCTCGACCCTTCCTCAAACCACCCACAAGGAAGCAGTCACTAAATCTACTAAATAAAAGTGGATAATTTTAGATTAACATTGAAGTTGTCTAATTCGACACAGTTAATTACCAAACGGCCCATAACCACATACATGACTATTTAAATATATTTAACTTTGGAGGGATGTATAAATTTTACCTACATGCATCAATCGTTTCCTAATGCCATGCAATTAGTACACTTCACGAGACGTACCCACGGAGGGTGATCAACGATGACTGTTATATTGCTTTTGACTCAACCTACAAGCTACCAATATGAGCTAGTCTATATACACCGGTCTTATTCCTGACCTTGACACAGTCTCATAAGTTGTGAATCATGGTACATCCCAAGCCTCCTTGTCTACCACACCCTTATACTAAGATAGCCACGCCACTTCATTTTACACTCATACTACAAATCGAAACACGAACTAAAGCAGCTCGCATGTTAAGTCTAGACAACTTAGTAAGTCGCGAGGGTTCCATATGCCTTCGTGTAGAAGTATGCTCATCTTCGGTCAATATACATCAGAAACCGGCCTTGCGGGAAAACAAGACAATACACCATGTTCCCTACCATGGCCTTTCATCTAAGCCCATAATTATTATCAACTTATTAATTTATTCCCTAGTAGTCCACAAGTATCACTACATGTGGTTCACCTACACTTACCCTAATTCATTGGACAATCTGAATGATCATGACTCGACGAGTCTAAACATGGCTAAGCATATAATAGTAATATAGAACCACCATTACTGACAAATTGGATAGCTCTAATCATGCTAGGTTGGAAGGAGTAGCATAGCATAAAGGTTACAACGCAGGCTAATGCGAAGAATAGGATTATTCAATCCATCAAAGTTGTAGTTGATCGCATGCAATATTGAGTTTCAACACAAATAGTAAGTTTGGAATCATTGGTGTTTCCAATATGATCAGAAGGGGGTTGCTTGCCTTGCTGATTAGGGGTGGGGTACTACTCGAAGTCCGATCACTCACTTGATTAGCTTCCGGATCTACGAGAAGAAGCAGAAACACCAGAATGACAAACAATAACATTTACTAGTAATGTAAAATCATCAGCATGATCATGATATGAGATGCATGATATCATATTTTATTCTCAAAATAAAAATTAATGCAACTAGAATCAGGCTAATGGGAGTCTGGATGCTTAAGATATTGCATTCCGAAGAATCTCTAGTGAGAGGGAAATAACTAGATTCACTTTTTAGTCTTATTATCTTTACTTATGGTGCAAACATGCATGAAAATAGTATAAAAACAAAATTCAATTTTTGAAAATTTTGGTATATAATTCATATATTTCTGATTTAGTATGAATTAGTTATGATTTTTCTAAGTTAAAACCATATTAAAGGTTTTCTGTAATTCCAGATAAATGATCTTAATTGAAATAAATGAGAAATACTTTTATTACTCACTGCTAACTAATGACAGTTAATAACATGTGGGTCCAAGGGTCAAAGTTGACTTGGTTATCGTTGACCAATTAAACTAGCCGTTAGGCACGCATGTCAGTGACACATAATTTAATTAGGCATTAAGAAAATGTTAACTGACAGGAGGCCCACCTATTAGTAACTAATTCACACACCACGTCAGTTAAGTTTAATTTTAATTTTAATTATCTGGTGGGGTCCACCATCAGTCATATTTCACTTAACGGTTTAAACATGTGTTATTATGTGCAAGTCTAGGCCATCAGTGACTTAATTCACTTGTTTAAAAGGGTCAGGACCCACATGTCATAAGGTGTTTAAGTCTTAAACCAGTCGTCTTAATGGTTTAACCATTTCGATAGGTCGGTCCCACTTGGCAGTGAGTCCACTAGCGTTTAAATGGTGATGACTGCACGTGAGAGCTCTCGTGAGCTCGGATCAAGTGCTACAGCATGTGCGAGGACAAGCACATGCGTGCATTCTGTTCCCTAGATGATGTCATGTTTGACGTTACCAGTGCGGGGTCCTAGGGTTGCTAGAGCATCGCTGACGGTGACCCGAGGCGGGGGTTGTCAATGGCGCTCGGTTCAACGCAAGCTAAGGTAGAACATATTCTCGGGATCGTGTGAAAGGGTCTTAGGAGCTCATCGCCAACTCATTGGAAACATCGGTGAGAGCGGAGGAGCTCGGCAGCATGGTCATCGTTGATAGTGATAGATAGTGGAGCAATGGGCCTCGGTGGCGATGGTTCCAGTAGCTCAGGCGCCGGCATATGTAAGAGACTGGGTTACATACGTGCTAGAAGACGAAGGAAACATTTTGGCTCAGCTGAAGCTCACTAGAAGCGAAGGTCGATGGTGGTAGAGGAAGGTGGCTAGAGAGGAAGAAGATGACCAGTGAACGGGACACAGTGCACTCCTAAATCAATAGCTTGGTGGAGGCTACTCAGGAGGTGGTTGCGAAGCTCATAAACTAGATGGCTAGCTAAAGGGAGCTTTGTGGTGGCTAGAACGCGAACAGTGGCGCCTGGTGAGGGGGTGTGTGTTGGTGGTGTTCTGAGCAAGGGAGGGAGAGAGAGAAGATGAGACTTGGGGGAAGGGTAGAGTGAGGTGCAGGGAGTTTATCCATGTAGTAAAAATGGGATAACATCAACCGTGGCCGCGGGAATCAAAAAGGGGATGGACGACTGGATTTGCAGTTGGGCAAGGTGGTGGCGGCCCTAGCGAAAGTGTTGATTGAGTGCAGCGTGGTGAGGTGACCATGTTGGTGAAGCAACACTTGCTGAGGTAGCCTCTATCGCCAGAAGTAGGAGGTGGCACAATAGCTGTCGCGTGTGCTCCACACAGCTACTGGAGAAAGGCGACGTACCTAACACGTGGGTCCCTCCTGTCAGCATCTTGTCGCTGGTGGGCATGCTCGGGGCCGCGAGCGCGCCTTCGCTGGGTTAGGCTATGTTGCAGCCCAGCTGGAAGTTTGATTAGGTTTATCTTTTACATTTAAATTTCTGTTTCTCTCTTTTCCAAATGGTTTTTGAATTTTAAATTCAAACCAAATGTGCTTTAGATGATTTTTAAAATTTTAAAGATGCTCCATGTACAATTATTTCTAGGGCCTGTTTATTGTATGGTTTCTTTAATTAATTTTAGTTTTGACCCAATTTGGGTTTTAACTACGAGTATGTTACAAATTCATTCGAAAATTTTGGGAAAACTACATTAGCTCAAAAATATTTTATTGAGCTTAAATATAAGTCTTGAGGAGAGTCCAACATTGGATAATCCCTCTGCTTAACGGTTTATACCTCCAAGACTCTTGAAATTTTGTTGAGGGTCTCTTTTAACATAGTAGAATCGAAAACAATTATTTCAATATTTTTGGAGATATTTATTAATGCATATGATTTTATGTTGCATTTTCATCATTTCCTGAGGTTTTAAATTCTGCTCAATTTCATTTTAAGGAAATGATGACATGAGATGCTCATGATGCTCATCCAACATATATATATATATATATATATATATATATATATATATTAAACATTGCCAAAATGGGAATTTTTAATATAAAGTCCCCTTACAAAGTTCCCCTTACAAAGTATCTCGACCCTGATATTCTAGCTAGTTAGGGAAGAAGGAAGGATACTCAGATCGAAACCAATCTTCTCATTCCTAGGTAACTTCTTTCTCGGAGTGGTTAGACCACTGAGCTTCAAGAAACTTGATATTCCTCCTTCGAGTGATTCATTCAGCTTCATCAAGAATGCAGATAGGATAATCTCGGTATGAGAGGTCTTCTTGGAGATCAATGGTATCAATATGTGCTTCTGGAATGGGATCTCGAAAACATCTTCTTATTTGTGAGATATGGAAGACATTATGGACATTGGAGAGAGATGGCGGTAATTCCAATTGATAAGCAATTACACCTCGTTTTGCAAGAATGCGAAAGGGGCTAATGTAACAAGGAGCCAATTCCTTTGGTACCAAATTGACGAACACACTTAAAAGGAGTGACTCGAAGATAGACTTTTTCGTTTGGTTCAAAGTGTATTTCTTAACGATGAGGGGAAGAGTAACTCTTTTGATGAGATTGAGTGGTTTGTAAATGCTATTGGATAATTTGAACCTAATCTTCTGCTTCTTTGATCATATTCGATCCAATTGCCTTTCTCTGGTTCCTGATCAGTTGAGCAGAGTTTAGCTCCATAAAGGACTTCAAAAAGTGCCATGCCCCGACTAGACTAGAAACTATTGTAATAGGAGAATTTGGTGAAAGGAAGGGATTTTTCCTAGTTTGCTCCGAAAGATATAACACAAGCTCTGAGCATGTCCTCAAGGATTTGGATTACTCTTTTAGTTTATGATACAGGGTGGCCCGATCTTCTCGGTGAGGAACTATGGATAGATGGTGTAATAGATGATCTCGCTAGCTGAACACCCGCGCCAATGCATGAACCCTCAACTCTTCAGAAAATGCCCAAAAACACCGATAGATGATTGTCGCGAGACCACGAGCAATGATCGCCAAGTCCCCAAGTCCCAACGGAATGACGGCTTGACCTTGGATTGCAGAACAAACACGATCGCTTAATCCTCTCAGCTATCCTCGCATGAACGCTAGAATGAAAGAACAAGCAATAGCTATGTTTCAATTCTTATGCATAAAGTGGTCTAAGGCTAAAAGCCTCGAGTACAGTAGTATATATAGACTCTAGGACGTCCACCATAGTGTTAGGGTCGAAATCCAACCTAACTCTAACTTCCCTAAGTTACAAGACTCTATTTGGAAAGTAACAGATACAACCTCTGACTTGTTTTGATGATTATGGATGGACCGTAAGGAATCTGTGGATGGACGTACACCCGTTAGAAAGTACTCGGAGTTAGCTTTCCAACAAGTACTTATTTTTCTAATTTGGAGTTCATATGAGGAACTACGGCTGTTTTAAATTCGGACCTCCTTGCTGTCCGAACCGAATCTAAACCAAGCCCAACCCTTTCCATCTTCTATTTCCTTGCCTTTTTCGCCCCAAATCCGAGTGGAACCAGATAAGGATGTTATTAATAACTTTTGGATGGTTGTAGTAGTGTAGAGTTCCACCAATACTTGCCATATAAGCTCCGGATTCTTCAAATATGTCAATTCTTGCGTGCAGTCTGAGACAGCTCGTGCAACCTTTACTTCCATGGCCATAACTCTCTTTAGGAAGCTCCAAATCATGCACCGTTTGATTTGTTGGAAAGTAGACTCAATATATATTCCAAATATGTACGTAGACACTTGTGTATTTTGACTTGTGCCGTAATCCTTCCTCCCTCTCCTGCTGCTGGATGCCAGCACATCTCATCTGCACTTTGGATTTGTATAGCTCAACAAGTGTCCTGCACATATTATAAAAGTAAAGTAGTAGCACTGCCTCTTGATATATGAAGTGTATAAGATAAGTAATTGAATCTACCTGATAATATTTATCAATGAGGCTTAACACTTCTTTCCAACATAAAGAGTCTTGTTGATAAATACAAATGGTCACTGATGTGCCCGCATCATCCTCCCTTTCTTCAAAACAAACCGTCATCGGTTTGTCGTATGCATGACGAATGCTATTATTCGTTATCTTTCCCACATCAGTTTATCCATCTATTTGGGGATGATTAGCTGTGCTAAAGGAAAGATGAGTTCCCATAGCTGCTTGGAAACTTTCGCAAAACCTAGAAGTAAACAAACTTCCATGATCAGAGATGATTCTCTTCGGGATGCCGTGGAGAGAAACTATTGGGACTCGAAATCTGTACTTGACTTAGTGAATAAGGAATAGCCAAAGGCCAAGAAGCCACACAATATACCATACGCGCTTGCATCGTATGTATCTATCTCCGTTGGGTGGCCCAACACCAGACCGACACAGAATACGCGCACGCAATCGTATGTATCACTGTTGGTCAAGCCGGCCAGAAGCTAATATTATTCACTGAGTCAAACATAGTTCCAAAACACCCAGTAGAGGCTTGTTACCTGTATTTTGTTGCAATTATAGCAATTACTTAGAGGAGCCTGATACCTATGCCCACACACTAACCTAGTTGGTCGAAACTCAAACTAGTGGGTCTCTCGAAAGCCCTGCACAGATATCCACACCTTGCCTAGCTGACAATAGCACCTCAGCTAGCGGGTCATTCAACTACAATAATCCCAAACATTGAGATAGATATAGAGAACAGTACTCTACCGTCACCCCATACACTTTAGAACATACACACAATGTATATGGAGAGCGTGATGAACAGCTTGACAATCATAACACAATTCTAAAGAAAGAATTACAGATATAATAAAACACATCCCTTACCTTCGGGCAATTACATAGATTACAAGCAAAAGACTCGAGGGTTGAAGTATCAAATCAGTTCAACAGCAGAAACAATAAGACCAACCCATGGATACAAGATAAGACCATATATCCCAAAAATAGATCCTACAAGATCACCAACTGGGAAAACCAGACAGGTAGAAACATCAAAATCTCCTACGCTAGAGTTACTTGTAGGAATGGAATTCCCAAATGAGTAGTTTCGTACTCGTAAGATGCTAATGTTCTCATTCCAGTTAATTAAGCATGGCATGAAACATTAATGATGAAATAAAAAATTCAAAATATTATCTCTAATTCCTCCTGACTTAGAGATATCCCGGAAGGAGGTTACCCACCTCAATCCCAAATCGAAAAAATAAATCTAGGAAGGGTTAACCACCCTAACCTCTTACATGATTCCATGTCCAACAAACTTAAGTCGTATCCCGACTTAAGACCATTTCGGGATAAGGTATCTCACCCCAATTCCCTCAACAGCAAAATCAACCAGATCGGTATTGTATCAGACACACAGCTTGATCGATCCGTCTAACATTTTGGCGATAGGGCATCTCACCCTAGTTCCCTCAATTTAATCACGATCGGTATCGTACCAGTCACACAGCTTGATCGATTCGCCGTTTCACAAAAGTACTTGGGTTACCCACCCAAATTTCTTAATCGGAAGATGCAACACGATCGGTCTCGTATCAATCACATAGCTTGATCGACCTGTCGGTTGACATCAACCTAGCGTGGGTGAAGAGAAAGATCCACCGATCGGCATCACATCAGTCACATAGCTTGATCGACCCATCGACTGGCATCAGTCCCCAGCTCTCACATCTGACTTATTAGGGGTTTTGATAATCAATTAGCCAATTTGGGAGACACGACCATAAACAACCCCTAAGCATGCTAGTAAGATCACCGATGAATCATAGCACATAATAAAAATGAGACAAACATGCATAAACATCTGTTACCGAACCATAACAGAATGAACTAGAATATTATCAACAAGCAAACATGCTTGCCTAGCCCTTGAATAAAAGGTACTCGATGGAGATGACTTTCAAGGTTAAACCTCGTTATCCAATCCTAATGATGAGCATATCGAAATACAAGAAAACGACGAAAGGGAGAAATCCAATCAATACCAGTAAAACATAATTGAGATTATATGAAAATGCATCTTATGATGTAGGTAATGCCCTTATGAAACTAATGCAAATTTTTTTGTTCGATTTGGGGCTTTAGGGATTAAGTTATGACTTTTCTAAGATGTTCACAATGATTTTATAGCGTTAGCTAATCCAGCCTACCGCTAACCTTCATATATCAAATTAATGATGAATTTTGATGATGGGATCATATACAGGTTCTTAGGTGTGGTCGGATGCAAAATATTTCCATTCTAAATGTTAAGCTAGATTCTCTAGTTATTATTTCAACTTTAGGATTCTAAAGGTATC
>JAGXJF010001350.1:0-56566 GCA_019208055.1 Stipa capillata
CCCTTGTACAGACGGCAACCGGGAGACGTCTGTACAATTCTTATCACAGACGGTTCCCAACATGAACCGTCTGTACAAATCATGACCACCGTCTGCACTAATTCCATAGACGGTCCCAGTTGGTAGCCGTCTGTACTAACCCATACAGTACAGACGGCTCCCAACCGGTACCGTCTGTACTAATGCCACAGATGGTCCCCAGTTGGGAGCCGTCTGCACTAAACCCATACAGTACAGACGGTTTCCCTACCGGAACCGTCTGTGTTATTTGTACAGACGGTTCCCTACTTGGAGCCGTCTGTACTAATATGCATAAGCTCACTCCCTCACTCCCACTCCCAGCTGAGCTTCGTGACCTCCGGCATCTCGAGCCACCCGCAAGTGCCGCCGCCAACCGAAGCTCGTGCCGCCCGCCGGCGACCTCCCCAAGCCACCGCCGCCACCCGCCGACGAACTCCCCAAGCCTCCGCCGCCGCCCAGCCCCCGAAGCTTCCCCGCCGCCGGTGGCCTCCACCTCGCCGCCGCCTGCCTCGCCCCGCCGCCTCCCGGTAAGCCGCTCCACGCTCCCACCTCCGTCCGCCGCCGCGGTCCCGCGCCACCGCCGCTTGCCGCCGCCGACGGTGCTCGATCGAGCTCGGCCGGCGTCCCGGCCGACCGCCCTCAGGCTAATTAAGCCAAAAAATAAAAAAAGAAATGAAAATATGACCAGTGGGACCCACCTGTCAGGATCTACTATTTTGAATTTATTTATTTATTATTTTTACTGAGGAAAAGATCAAAAAGAGTATTTAAATATTTAAATCTTATAAAAATCATAGAAAATTCATTATTAGTCAGAAAAATACAAATAATATATCAAAATATTCAGAAAAATAAGATCTATGCAATTATGTCATTTTCATTCGTGTTTGCATTATAGAAAAAATAAAATTGACTAAAAACTCAAATTAGGGTTTCCGGAACCGCCGGAGAAATTCGGATCGCGATATTTTGAGCATCCGGACTCCGATTAAATTGATTATATTTGCATTAGTCTTTATTTTATGTCCTCTATTCCATGACATGCATTTCATCTCATGCCGATGTTCCGCATTTTGATATTTATGTTTATACCCTTAAACCCTTAAATTGCAGTACGATTTCTACATAAGCTCTTTTTTTTCAATGAGAAGCTAGGTGGCTTTCCTTTATTAGGTCAATTTAACACTAATTTTCTTGTTGTGCAGCGCGTGTAGCCAGATGGATCGGGTGTGGATGCACGGTTCTCGTACGAACCAAGCGTACCTTGATGGTGTGACGAATTTTCTAAGAGTTGCTGAGGAGGATAGGTTGAAGAAGGATGTTGAATTTACATATTGTTCTTGTTGCGATTGTAGAAATGAGAGATCATTTCTCGGACACAACTCAGCCCTACAGATCCAAGCGCACTTGATTATTAGGGGCTTCAAACCGGACTACACGTGTTGGACCAAACATGGTGAAGAGCAGAAACATGTTACACGAAGACGTTGGCATCATCGAAGAACCCGAAGTCAACGAAAGGAGAGAAGATGACGACGAAGTAGGTGCAGACGATGATTGTAGCCGCCATGAGGAAGTAGGTGCAGACGATGATTGTGGTGGCGCAGAGGACGATGATAGGTTGGATCAGATGCTGCGCGATGCTGACGTGAACTTTAATACTGAGAGAGACTTAAACAAGTTCATGTACTTGATTGAGGACTCAGAAAAACCTTTGTTTCCGGGTTGCAAGCCGAAATACACAAAGCTGTCATCCGTGCTCGAGCTGCTTAAATTGAAAGCAAGCTATGGTTGGTCAGACAAGAGTTTCACGGTGCTCCTAGGTCTCCTCTCGGAGATGCTTCCGGATGGTAACGAACTGCCCAAAAACACATACCGAGCAAAGCAGGTGGTTTGTCCACTGGGGATGGAGGTAGAAAGGATACATGCATGTCCGAACGACTGTATCTTGTACTGTAATGAATTATCGAACTTGCGTTCATGTCCAGTGTGCAAAGCATCTCGTTACAAGCGTAAGAGTCAACCAAACGACGGCGAGTCTTTCATCGAGCCGAAGAAAGGAATTCCCGCTAAGGTGGTGTGGTATCTGTCCGTAATTCCGCGTCTGAAGCGTTTGTTTGCGAACCCAAAGAGGCCAAATTGTTGTGCTGGCACTCGGAGGACCGTAAGAAAGATGGAAAGCTAAGACACCCTACCGATTTCGCGCAGTGGAGAAACATCGACATGATCTTCGAACACTTCAGTGCGGAGCCGAGGAATATAAGGTTTGCGTTGAGCACGGACGGAATGAATCCTTTCGGCAACATGAGCAGCCGGCACATCACTTGGCCAGTTGCTCTTAGTATGTACAACCTACCACCTTGGCTGTGTATGAAGCGGAAGTACATCATGATGTCACTGCTTATCCAAGGGCCGAAGCAACCTGGGAATGATATTGACGTCTACCTAAGACCTTTGGTGGAAGATCTGAAAACACTGTGGAATGAAGGGGTACAGGTATGAGATGCGTACAAACAAGAGAACTTCACCCTACACGCCATGTTGTTCTGCACGGTCAATGATTGCCTGCCCTACGTAACCTTTCGGGCCAGAGTAAAGAACCAAACAAGACTTGCCCTCAGTGCTTGGATGGTACCGTGAGTAGGTGGCTAGCCCACTCCCGTAAGACGGTGTTCATGCGCCACCGTAGGTTCCTTAAGAGGAATCACCCGTACTGCAATATGAAGGAACAATTTGATGGGACGAGGGAGAGAGCTTTATGTCCAAGGCATTACAGCGGGCAAGAGGTGTACAATATGGTTAAGGATATCGATGTTGTCCTTGGAAAGAGTGGTAAAAAAGTGAAGGCCAGCGGCATGTGGAAGAAGAAATCAATATTTTAGGAGTTATCCTACTGGCAGCACCTTAAAGTTCGCCACTGCATCGACGTTATGCACGTAGAGAAGAACGTGTGTGACAGCCTGATTGGTCTCTTACTTAATATTCCAAGGAAGACGAAGGATGGCCTCAACGCACGTCTCGACTTAGTAGACATGAAGATCAGGCCCGAGTTGGCACCTGAGCCCTCCCAACAAGGCAGAACAAGGCTTCCTCCGGCCTGCTATAACCTGAAAAAGGCCGAGAGGACCGAACTATGCCGGTGCTTGCAAGGTGTGAAAGTTCCGTCCGGTTACTCCGCCAACATCTCGAAACTTGTTTCGATGGAAGATATAAAATTAGTTGGTATGAAGTCCCATGATTGCCATGTGTTGATGACACAGATGCTTCCTGTTGCAATCTGAAATATCCAGCCGAGCTATCTCCGAGACACAATCATTAGGCTGTGTTACTTCTTCAACATAATCTCTCAGAAGGTCATCGATCCCGAAGCACTAGATGTGTTGCAGGCCGATGTGGTGAAGACATTATGTCATCTTGAGATGTACTTTCCTTCGTCGTTTTTTGATATCATGGTCCATGTTACCGTCCACCTCGTGAGAGAGATAAAGATCTGTGGACCGGTATTTCTACGTCAGATGTACCCGTTTGAGCGGTACATGGGAATTCTCAAGCAGTACGTACGAAATAGATCTCGTCCAGAGGGCAGCATCGTCGAAGGTTACACAACCGAAGAGGTGGTCGAGTTCTGTATCGATTACATGGAACAGCTCAAACCAATAGGTGTGCCTACGTCTCGCCACGAGGGGAGACTGGACGGCAAAGGGACCATAGGAAGGAAAACACTCATTCCTGATTACGCGTCGTTATCTCAAGCCCATTTCACAGTCTTGCAACACATGACTGAAGTAGCCCCGCATATCAACATGCATAAGGACGAGCTACGCAGAGAGAATCCAGGCCGTACGGAGGCTTGGCTTACCAGATAGCACAACCGCAGCTTCAACAACTGGTTGCGGGTTCGAAGTACTAATAGTACAACAGAGGAGAATATTGGCTGGTTGGCTAGATGGCCAAGTCACACAATCCTAAAATTTGAAGCATACGACATAAATGGGTACACCTTTTATACCAGAGCACAGGATATGAAGAGCACGGTACAAAACAGCGGTGTCCGCATAGATGCCTTCCAGGACAAACGTGGGGTGTGTGCGTACTACGGGTACAATGAGGAGATCTGGGAACTTGACTATGTACGTTTCAAGATCCCCCTCTTCCGGTGCCGTTGGGTCGCACTCTCAAGTGTTAAGGTCGACAAGTACGGCATGACTACAGTGGACCTCGAACATGCCGCATACAAAGATGAACCATTTGTACTCGCTAAGCAAGCTGTTCAAGTCTTTTATGTCCAAGACCCGGCAAATCAGAAACTTCACGTAGTCCTTCAGGGGAAAAGAAGGATTGTCGGAGTTGAGAATGTCGTGGACGAAGAAGAGTACAATCAATTTGATGAGTTCCCTCTTGGAGACGGCACCGCGCTCAACGAAGAACAACTACCGATCAGGGCTACCTGCTATCTGCGCGTCGATCATCAAGAAGGGCTGGTTGTTAAAGGAGATTAGGTTATTTTCTATGATGTAACCCGATTGTTATGTATCGCCACCAGGGTTTTCTGTATGAACTATTAATGCAATAATAGGTTTGCAGATTTTGAGTTACAGCGATATGAATGAGACCTACACCATGTGATAGTACGTACGAAACCATAAATTTACATAAAAAATCTTGTCATGTGGAGTTTGTTTGCATTAGTTATGAATTTTACAAGTTTATGGGTTTAAGGGCATTTTCAAACTTTTTTGTAACAGTAACATGAATAACAATTATACCATAAAAATTGTCCAGATTAAAATATGAATTTACAAAAAAAGTTCAACTCAATTGGAATTCATATGAATTTTCTATGATTTTCAGAAGTTTAAGTCATTTCTAGTAATAAATCAATAACATGAAAGTCATGACAAGTGGGACCGTAGGTCAACTCGGGCAAAATCTTTGTACAGACGGCTCGTAGTACAGAACTGTCTGTACTAATGTAGCAGCGTCCCGCCTGCAATATTAGTACAGACGGCTCCACATTGAGAACCGTCTGCACTAATGCTAATCCAGACGGTTCCGTATTGAGAACCGTCTGTACTATTAATAGTACAGACGTTCTTTATTACGAGCCGTCTGTACTAATATTGCAGGCGTCCCACCTGCAGTATTAGTACAGACGGCTCCACATTGAGAACGGTCTGCACTAATGCTAATCCAGACGGCTCCGTATTGAGAACCGTCTGTATTATTAATAGTACAGACGTTCTTTATTACGAGCCGTCTGTACTAATATTGCAGGTGTCCCACCTGCAGTATTAGTACAGACGGCTCCACATTAAGAACGGTCTGCACTAATGCTAATCCAGACGGCTCCGTATTGAGAACCATCTGTACTATTAATAGTACAGACGTTCTTTATTACGAGCCGTCTGTACTAATATTGCAGGCGTCCCACCTGCAGTATTAGTACAGACGGCTCCACATGGAGAACGGTCTGCACTAATGCTAATCCAGACAGCTCCGTATTGAGAACCGTCTGTACTATTAATAGTACAAACGTTCTTTATTACGAGCCGTCTGTACTAATATTGCAGGCGTCCCACCTGTAGTATTAGTACAGACGGTTCTTTATTATGAGCCATCTGTACTATTAATTCAGACGGTTCTACGTTCCGAACCGTCTGTATTAGCCTTTTTAATAAGTACCCCTCGGCGCGGGTTGTGTCTTTCCAAAACCTGCGCCGCGCCCTCATCTCCCGCCCTAGGTTTTCAGCCGCCGCCAGTGCCGCCCCCAAGCCGTCCCGCTCCTCCGCCGCCGCCGCCGCCCCCAAGCCATCCCCGAGGAGCTCCGCCGCCCCCAAGCCGTCCCCGAGGAGCTCCGCCGCCCGGCCCCAAGCCGTCCCCGACGAGCTCCGCCGCCCCCAAGCCATCCCCGATGAGCCCCGCCGCCCCAAAGCCATCCCCGACGAGCTCCGCCGCCCCCGAGCTCCCCGACGTGGTCCGGCCGCCAGCCCCAAGCTGCTGTAGCTCCCTGAGAAGCTCCGCCGCCCTCCTTCACTGGTTTGTACTCCCGATGAGCCATTCCTAACCATGCTGTTGTTGTTCATTTTAATCTGAGAAAAATGCTTGAGAGATACTGTTACTTACATAAGAACGGATTACCTTATTTGGTCTGCTGCAATTCAATCTTAGTGAGTTGTTGGATCGGATTGTTTATATGTGTGCTTCCGGTTATAGGTTCAGCCCGTGTCTTGCCATTGTCTCCTAATGGCTCAGATTTTTAACTAATACGCGCGCTAAGTTTCATCCATGCTGACTCATGTTTTAAGAATGATTTAATGATGTTCTACAATCAAGAGCTGCTGTTTGTTAATATCCTTTGAGGTTTAACCTTACTGTTCATGCCTTTCTTTCAGACATGCTCAGTTGTTCTAAGCATATTCTTCATTCTATTGGACTCTATGCATTATCTCTTTAACAGAGATGTCACTACTTGATCTCTGGTCGGCTAACAGTGCATTATCTCTTTAAGCATCTAGAGCACTATATATGAATCAATTCTGCTAATGCATTGCTATTTTTGCCTTTTAAGTATGTTGCCTCAGGGAAATTACATCCAAAGCAATAGTGAATTTTACTAAAATGCTAAACCCCTGCATTGTTAACTTCTTTGTTCATACGTACATATTCTTTTAGTTAAATTTACTCATGTAATTTGTGAGGACTTTATATAGTTGGTCATGTTAAAATAGTTTGATAGCAAGCATGTCAATTTTTATAAGTAAAGGTGTACTAGAGTTCATGTGTCTTTATATGATATATGTTATCTATTAGCAGTTAAAAAGGATGCTTCTGTCTTTATATGATATATGCTATTGTCTTTTGTTATTTGTTACAGGAAAGATACAGTGTTCTTCTGATGTATATATGCTATAGGCTAGTGCTAGTGTTCTTCTGATGCAAAGCGTCGAAGCAAAATGTTCTTCTCATGTATAACTCATGTATAACTCAATGTTCTATGTCCAAATGAAGCTTACAATGTAAATAAGTAGCTAGTCACGATACCAGTCCTATCAACTGACTAGGCTAGAGTTTCATGGTATGTACGCCTGAAAGATCTTTTGGTGAATGATAAGAAAAGATACTAAGACTACTATGCCCAAGGAGCCATCTGTTTGCACAGAGCTACTAAATTTGAATGGATTATATATTTCACGTGATATACGGTATAATGCAAAAAAAACTTACATTACACGTACCCTATTAGTACTAAAGAAAAAGGCAGTAGTTCTAGTTTACTGGTCATGTACAACTCGATGGCAAGTTATATACTCTTGACTGCAATTCACGCAACAGACAAAAGCATAGCTCAGTTGGCAAGGAAAAACAGAGGTGATAGAGTATACTGCATGGGGCTATAGAGGAGATCAATGAGGGTACGAGATAACACTAGGATTTGTTAGGTTTTCGGGTTGGTGAGAGGCACCGATGAACCGAGGGAGCTACAACGTGGGTTCACCAACATATATAATCTGGTCTTGGGAAGGGGGACTCATATGTGTGTTTGAACAAAAATCTTTCTTAGTCTAGCTAGAGTTCATGTGTCTTTATATGAAAATGTCTAGAATTAGTTTGTGTACTGTATATCTGAATTTTTCATCTTTTGAAGATGGCGTCCGGAGGAGATGAACGTGAACTACCGGTGGCCTCTTCTCCTTGACAAGATGAGCCGCACTTGTCTCCTCAACCGGCTCAACCGTTGCCCTCCGAACATGCAGAAGCCTCGTCTCATGAGCAAACCGAAGAATCAGGTGGGCAGAAGCGAAAGCGAGGTGGCCGAGGCAAAAATAAATGCCCACGGGTCACTACACGATAACTCATGTCAGTGATGAGGGTGTGCCCATATTGCCTCAGCAGGCTCAGGCGGCATTCCGTAGTGCGTGCACTTCACTGGCGAGGACGAAGGTCTGGATAACATACGCCAGTTGGCCGTCAGTGCCGGATAACGAGAAAGAGTTCCTGTGGAGCACCATCAAAGCACAATTCGACTTCCCCGAAGGTACCGAGCAGGCTGTGGAAAGACAAGCAAAAGCCAAGATGGGCAAGGCGTGGAAGACCTTCAAGAGCGAGCTTTACAACACGTACGTGAAGAACGATCTTATGCCCTACAGGCAGGACCCGAACACTTACGGGTACTTGGAGGATCAATGGACAGAATTTGTGGAGAGGTGCACGTCGGAGGAATTTGTGCAGCGGAGTCAGGCAAACAGGGTGTGCCAGGCATGCAACGTTCACCCCCACAGGCTCAGAAGCAGTGGGTATGCGCGCAAAGAGTTGGAATGGAAAACAGAGGACGAGCGGGGCGTCTCAGGAGAGTCGCGACCACACTGTTCTCCCAGATCCCAGAGAGGCGGGCCTAGAACTGGTATCGCGCGAGGGGCCAACATCTCGGCTGATGGCACCGTCGCCTTCAACAAGCCCGAAACTGTCCAGGTGGCTGAAAACATCCTGCGACTGTCAGAACAATCCGCTCAAGGAACTTTCCAAGCAGCCAGGGAAAAGGATATACTAACCTCGGCTCTGGGAAACAAAGAGCACCCGGGTCGAACGCGTGGCGTGGGGGGTGACAGTTCCATGGAAGATGGGATTCCCCGACGATGCGGGTTCGTATAGGAGTCGGAGGAGAACAAAAGCAGAGCGTGAGGCAGCCGAGCGTGAACGGATGAAAAAAGAGCTGATGGAAGAAATATATGCAGGCCTAGAACAGAGGATCGATGCAAGGGTCGAAGAATGGATACGGCAGATAAGGTAGGAGGATGCAGCCGCCGCGGCCGAACGCAGCCTCGCAGGCTCATCCCCACATGCCCGGCACAGGAGTAGCTGCGCATCCGTGGAAAACGACAATGCCGAAGACGTCCATGAACAATCTGCTCATGACCACGTTCCGGATGACGACTGCGCTGACGACTTACATGTCGAGCCGATTCTGCGTGAAGACGTCAGCGAAAGATTCCTTGTCGACGACATAGTGGTGGTAACTAAGTGCAAGCTCCTCGTGCCCAACTATTTTGGCCCCAGTGACATGCTTGAGGCTAGCACGGGGTTAGCATTTCCATATGTTGAAGACTCGACAGTGCACGGAGTTCCGCTAGCGGCGGGTAACGCTAAGGTGGCAGTGGACATGGTGCATGCGAATTGCTCCTCCTTCACACTTCCTGTACCGCCGGAGGACGACGTCATGACACTGGGGCAGGCCGTCAACACGTTCATCCAGTGACCGAAGAAGTACATTTCCCTGGTTGCCCCTCCACCTCCTGCACGGCCCCTGTCTCCGGTACGTTACGGTCCAGATTTCTCAATCCGTGCTCCTCCACCGAAGGTGAAATCCGCTTCAGCACAATCTAAGCAATCTAGCAGATCTAGCCAATAGGCTGCCAAAACAACTCCTCAAGCTCAGCGTAGGGCCACCAGAAATAGCACAAAGTCGGCCAAGGGCAAAGAGGTAGACGAAGAACCCGAGATAAGAGTCTACACGGAAAGGCAGCCACTAGTGACACGGGCGGCGTTAGAACGATTTGGTTGGGCAGCTCAGATTGTGCACGAATTTTACATGAAGAGGTCCAACGAGGAGACAGCGCTTCCTCAAAATATCAGCGCCATGTACAAGCGGCAACATTTCCTCCATCCAGGTGGAACCTTTACCATCGATTTCTCGGATTTAACCGACCTCTACCTCATGACGCCCTCGATGTCAGCCTATTAAGATGCTGGACACTGTAAGTGTTCTCAATCACTGTTTAAGCTAAATGAATTGCCTAACTTGTTGATACGCTCTTTCAATGACATTACTTTTATGTGTAGACATATGATTCAAGAGGCTAGGGTAGAAAATCCTAATATCGGATTTCCTCGATCCACAAGTGGTCATATGCACAATGGTCCAATTCCAGCCGAACGAGGTCGAGGAATACATTTCGGACGTCATGCTCCTTCTCTCTACTAAGCGCGTCATTCTTCTACCGTACAACTATGAATTCCACTGGATGCTCGTCTGCCTCGAGCCACAACATCTACATGCCACGTACTTCGACTCCAGGGACTACCCACCAGAGAAGTATGCAGATTTGACGACGGTGCTCAACGGGGCGTTCAAGAAGTATGGTACCAAGGGGGGGCTATGAAAACAACACAAACCGAACCGACCCACCGATTTCATTTCCCGGTAATAATTCCTCCCTCGCCCAAGAATAATCACCTCTCACATTCTAATATGTATTCGGTAAAACTAAATTACCCTGCACGTAACCATGATTTCTACAGTGCCACAAGCAGCCGCCGGGCAACAATCTCTGTGGATACTATGTCGCGACATATATGATGCAGATCGTTCGCTCTAGTCCGGTAGATGTGTAGGTTAGTGTCATTACACTATGTAGTTCCATTTTTCATTGTTCGGACGTCATGCCTAACCTAGCTATTTAATTTCCTTCTGCAGAGTTTTAAGTTCCCTACAAATGAGCTCGACACTGAGGGCGTCCGGTTTGTTCAAAAACAGTTAATAGCTTTCATACTTAGAGAGGTGTTGAAGGAAACCGGAGAATTCCATTGTCCTCAAAATGTTCCTCCTCAATTACTTGAGAGTTTTTTTCCCTAACAATGCATGTGAATGACTTTGTGGTTGAGAATGACGTTTCATGTTTGTTTTTGAATGCCATGTCTAAGATCAATGAGTACATTGTGTGTCTGTGCATGCTATGCCTGTGATTGATCACTTTGTTTCTAGCGTTTTCACTGCCGCGCCAGGACCGCGGCCGCACCGGGCATCGTTACCCTGCCGCACGGCTGCCGCGACAGCAGAAATGGTAGTTTCCGCTGCCGCGGCAGCAGTGCAGCAGCAACGTCGCCTTGCCGCACGGCTGGCAGCCGTGCGGCAAGGCGACGTTGCTGCCGCATTGCTGCCGCGGCAGCAGAAATCTCTGTTTCCGCTGCCGTGGCAGCAGGTGGTAGCACCGTCGCCCTGCCGCACTGCTGCCGCGGCAGCGGAATCAGCCATTTCCGCTTCCGCGGCAGCAGGTGACAGCAATGCCGCCTTGCCGCACGGCTGTCGTGGCAGCCGAAATGTCTGTTTCTGCTGCCGTGGCAGGCGACAGCACCGTTTGTACAACTGCACTGCTACCGCGGCAGCAGAAATGGTTGTTTCCGCTGCCGCGGCAGCATTGTTTTCCTGCCACAGCAGTAGTACAGATGGTTCTAGGGGTAGAACTGTCTGTACAAATTCTTTGTTCAGACGGTTCTGGGTATGGAACCGTCTGTACAAATGCTTTGGAGGTACTGTTCAATGCATTTGGGCAGACAGTTCATGTGTGGATCCGTCTGTACTAATTATTTATACAGACGGTTCAATAACCGTCTGTACAAACCTGATTTGTACTGACTGTTTCGTCCAGACGGTTTGAAAAACCGTCCTGCCCGGTGTTTTCGAACCGTCTGTACAAATCGATTCTGTAGTAGTGTGGCCGTGATGACCATTGGATCCTGAATTTACTCTTTACCTTTATAAGCCCGTACGCGGGACCTAGGGTTTTTCACCGCTTCCAATCTCTGGTTCTCACCTTCTTCCTCATGTCACTTGCCGCCAAGAAAGTGCCCATCATCCGCAAACCCTCCGACGATTTGGCAGCGATGTCGGAAGATTCTGGCTCCACTCCGGCGATGGCGATCTAGGAGTTCAAACCCTCTGAGATGAACGCCGTCACCATCGAGAGGCTGGAGAAGGATGAGTACATCCTCCCGGGGGTGCTCGTGCCTTGCCAGGCAGTGTTCAAGGAGATGATCCCGAGCCCTGACACCGCCTGGGCCATTGTCTTTGCCGAGTTCTTCAAGTGCGGGTCAGCTCCCGCAATCCTCCTTTCTTCTCGTCCTCTAGCTCTACGGGATTGAACTAATCCACCTCAATCCCAACTCGGTGCTGATGCTGAGCGTCTTCGTGCATCCGTCTGAGCCTGGATCTCTGGTAGCATTTCTACAACCTTCGGTGGAAGAAGGGAGTTGTCAGGTCCGCCGGGTTCTGTCTACGGGAAGGGATGAAGGACAAGTGTAAGGATCTCAGGAGTCGACTAGAGGGGGGGTGAATAGGTCGGCTCTATAAAATTAAAACCTAATGGGCTTTACTTAAAATAAATGGGCCAAACCTAAGCAACTGACTCAGGCAACTGACTCTCAGGTGGATAACACAGATAAATGCAAGCAGAGCAGAGCAGAGACAGCTAAGTGTCAACTGAGTCTCAGGTGAGTGACTCAGTTGAGTGCAACAGATACACATAATAGTAAAGGAGACAACTTGCTCTAAGTGTCAATTGAGTCTCAGGTGGGAAACTCAGTTGTGTGCAGCAGAGAGTGAACAATGTATATCAGCACAAGTGAACACAAACCAAACAATAAGCGAGAAGACACAAGGGTTTGTTTTACCGAAGTTCCCACTTTAGCAAGTGGTACGTCTCCGTTGAGGAAGCTGCTTTCACAGCCGGCACTGAACCGTGCTCTTTCCTCGTTCACTTATCTTGTGTGGAATCCTTTTGATCTCACCGCAGCGAGACAGGCAGACCCAAATCGCCTTCACAAACGCTTGGAGGCAGCCACACAAGACTTGGCTTGCTCACCAATGGCTCCAACTTCCCGGTCTTGGAGCAGACGAACTCCAAGAGCTCTCTCAGACTCTTGGAGGAACCAGTACCATGAACTCTCTCAGTTCTGAAGCACTCAGGATGTAAAGCAACTCTCTCTCACTGTGGATGCACGCAGGCAACACTCTCTCGGAGACTAAGAGCTCTTTCTTTCCGACAGCAGGGTGCTTTCTATGGTAGAGGTAAAGGTTGAGGTCGAAACCTCCCCAGGTTCCCTATTTATAGGGTCCCTGGCAGCTAGCCGTTACCCTCATGCCACGTCAGACAAAGAGCCACCAGACACACCTATCTGAGACTCAGCTAACATACACTAGGTAACCTACTAGCCACGGCTGAGCTACCCACCTGAGTCTCAGATGCCAAACTCAGGTGGACTCGGCTGCCTCAGGCAGCAGCTGAGCACAACACTGGCCGGCTCACTACAAGCCTAAAACTGATTCAGGAGGACAATGGACTCACCATTGCCACTGACCAGCTCGCTCAGAATCTTGGCACTGGTTCCAAGCTAACAATCTGAAGACGACTGCCCTTGAAGACGCACAGCGAACCCCCTTGACGCAGATCCACCAGCTTCCTAGCTCCTCCAGGTCTTATCCAGCTTGCAGTCACGGTCCTTGAACTCCATCAAGCTCCATCACCTCGCTTGCCCTCGAGCACAGCCTCGGCTTCCTCGCAACTGAGCCTCAGGAGACTAGCTCAGCTAGCCCTTCTGACCTTCACGGTTCCTTGCTCTTTTTAGGCCTCATCATCACTCAGATGTTGTCTTGATCGATCACCTGTTCATCTAAACCCCTTGTTCACACTCATTGTAAACGTTAGATACAGGTGAGGGTTGCCATTAACCATCAAAACCAAACCTTGGGGCTAGATAATCATCCTTCCACACTCCTTGGGACTGGATGCACTTTCAACAAGTACATCCATTCTTCCTGGAAGTCTTCGTGGTTAGGTTGGCACCCGAAGGTGGTTCTACTGCCAGCCCCCACCATCATCTGGGATCGACTATCATGGCTTGGCCCTACCAGGCTGAAGCTTGGATGAAAGCGCCGCTGCAGACAAGCCGACTCAAGACCCTTGCTGCCGAGAAGGGCTTATCAGCGTCAGACGTCATGGAGGATTTCCTCAAGTGATGGATCAGCCCTCTCAAGTAGAGGATTGCGGCAGCCTGGGAGATTCCAGATGGTTTGGATTGGAGAAGGGACTTCGACACGAGTACGTGCCTTTGCCCCAATCCCCCGAATCATCGAGTAGGTAGATCAATTTTTCATCAACTCGGTTTGCTTTTATACGTAGAGCTTTCCCCCGACAAGCTCCATTCGAGGGTCAAGTACCTATTTGAACTGAGTCCTCCTGGCAAAAGAATTGCGATTCCTCTTCTGATCATGAGGCTCAGCCCCGAAGAGAGGAAAGAGATCTTCTCGGTAAGCTACCTTCACACCTCTTATCGGGTCGAGTCTTCCGAGTGGAGCTGACTAGTCTTTAGTTGAACTCAGGTTTTTCTTGTCCTTGCAGCAGGTCGACCATGGTGCACCTGACCTAGAGGCTGAGCAAGCTGGGGCTCAGGTCGAGGATGACAACACCGTCAAGATCTTTGACCCGCAAAACCCAGCCCCCGAGTCTGGGGCTGGAGGCGTGCCCGGGAGAACTCAACCTGAGGAAGTTCCTCCAGCGACATCCCCCAGGGGGCTCCTTCTTCGTCCACGTGGACTTCATCCCAGGTACCTTCCCATTGCAGTCTTGCTTTCACCTCCCTTGGCATCGGGATGACAGAAATCCTTGTCGTGGTATAGGGGTCAAGCGGCTCATGTCCGGAGAGGTCTGTTCCCTCCTCCATGAAGGAGGGTTCTAAGAAAGGGCCTCAAGAGTTTGGGAGCACGGGGAAAAGGGCATTGGCTCTTGTTAGGGTCAAGGTCCCATTCAAACTGAAGTGCCCACGGTCTAGGTCATACTCTGACGTAGGTCAAACTGAAGACAAGAGTTCTCGAAGTCTTTTCCTCCGAGTAAGTCTAGGTCATACTCTGACATTTTCTCCTTCATCTTCTCAGGGTGACCCTTGCCGCGACCAAGGTCATGGTGAAAGTCGTGTCAACAGCGATGGCTCCGGCAGCCATCCCGGCCTTGGCGACCGTGATGCCTGTGGCCTTGGGGCCAGATCTTCCTCCGGTAGTGGCGACTCTTCCTCTCGGATCAGCAGCAGAAACTTCTTCTACTCCGCCAGTTGAGGGGCCTGCGCCGCTACTGCTGAGGGAGTTGATGAGGCTTGTCGAGGGCGGCCTTGACTTGCCCCAATGTGTCGGCTCCCTACTGAAGGTAAAAGAAGAGATATTATCTTCTAGGCTGTTCTATGCGGAGAATAACCTTGTCGGTTGTAGCTTGCTCTGTCCCAGGTGGTCCCTCTCCAATCGAAGGTCGAGGAGCTAAGGAAGCAGCTAGCAGAGTCTGATGAGTTGTTGAAGGCGTGGGAGGATGACGTACCCCAGCTCAAGGTCGTGAAGGACTGACTGGAGAAGTCCTGGACCAAGCTGGATCAAGACAAGGCCCGGCTAGCTGACGAACTCATTGAGGTCCGATCAGCGCTATCTCGGAGCGAGTCCCGAGTGGAAAAGCTAAAAGAAGATCTTGAATATGCCGCGGGGGTGTTGGAGGCCACTTTGAGTGAAGTCGAGGTCATCGTCCCGGAGAGCACTTCCCACACCCTTCGGATGGGCGAGGCGGTGGCGGCAGTTTCGTGTTTAAAGCCAATGGTGGATGTCCACATCAAGACCCAGCTCCGACAAGGGGTTCGGGATTCCCTGGCTATGACCTTTAGATGGATGTCAGCGCCCTTTGTGATGATTTGCTAGGGGCTGATGAAAGGGAGACCGAGAAGTTGGTCGGGGTCATGTAGGAGGCTGTTGATGTGTTCGTCAACTGTATCAATGTATAAGTGCCTGTAAACTTAACGATATTTTGGTTAGTGGTTATGATATATTTCTATTTTAGACTTGTCTGTAGAATCTTTATCTAGGAACCTGGCACTTAAGGACTTATCGGGCATACATGTGTCTGATAAGTTGCCTTAGGTGCCACGTTGAGCCCATTGTCTTGTCTAATAGTTGGCTAGAGAGACTTGTTGGAGTACTGAGTGCCAATCGGCTTCGTCGATTATGCCACACTTCGTACTCTCTAGCCTTTCCTCGATGTATGCTCGGTCGATCGGTCCTTAGGTCGAAGTCGAGTGGGGGTTCAGAGACCCTCTATCACTTATCAACATGATAAGGGATCTTCCTTTTCGCCCGAGGCTAGGGCTTGGTCTTCCTTTATTTTTTGAGTACTAAACTTTTGAGTGTTTCATGCCGAGCATCGTCGGAAACTTTCTGGTCCTTGGTACTTATCCAACCCCGACTGTCTATTAGAAAGGGCACAATATTTCTGATGGATAGTTACTAATAAAATTTTATTAAACATAGTGTGTGCTTACAAACTGTTAACAAGGACTTAGAAAAATAAACTAGGACATCTAGAAAAATAAACTAGCACATCTATTGCTGGGCACTAACAAGAGGAAGAGCTAGGAACTCGCCCCTTCTCCTTGAGTAGTCACGAGTTGCTCTGGGTGCTTGTGTCATGATCTGTTGAAAACATTGCCGGGGACTCATGTTAGGCGAGGGCACCTAGAGCGTCTTACCGCCGACTAGTCCGTTTCGTAGCCAGATGATGCAAGGTAGCAGTTGGTGCAACTGGGATGTCTCGAGAGTTCGAAGGGTGATGCTTGTCTAGACTTACTTGGCATACTTACACATAAAACTTCTAGAGCTGATCAATGTTCTAGGCATTTGTGAGGACTCTACCATCTTCCATGGCCAACATGAACGATCCTGGTCGGGAAGACTTGACCACTTTGTAGGGGCCTTCCCACTTAGGAGATAGCTTGTTGCTGTTGCTCTGGTTCTGAACAAGTCATAGAACTAGGTCTTCAACCTGTAGGGATCATCCCCAGATGTGTCGTTCATTGTAGCATCGAAGAGCTTTTTGGCATAAGCACCTCGGTACGTCGTCCCTCAATGTAGTCGAGATCATCCTCTCACCGGAGGATTTCGTCCTCTTCGGCGTGGAGCTCGACTCGAGGAGACTTGAGATTTAGTTCACATGGGAGCATAGCCTCGACTCTATAAACCAGAAAGAAAGGCATTTCACCTGTAGCTCAATTAGCTGTGGTTCAGAGGGCCCAAAGTACTGAAGGCAACTCGCAAACCCAAGCCTTGTCGTAGGCCGACAGGTGATCAAAAATGCGGGTCTTCATACCTTGTAGGATGACGTCGTTGGCGCGATCGACTTGGCCATTACTCAACGGATAAACTATAGAGGTGTAGCAAATCTTGGTGCTGAGTCCTTCACAGTACTCGATGAAATCTACACTGGAAAACTGGGTACCGTTGTCAGTGTTGATCCTACTTGGAACGCCGAAGCGTGTGACGACCTCCTTCATGCAAAATGCTTGGCGACTTCTGAAGTGATCTTCGCAACTGGTTCAGCCTCAATCCACTTGGTGAAGGTATCGACTGCAAAGAATAGGAACTTGTAGCCCTTGGGTGAGACCAGGAAAAGCCCCAGAATATCCAGACCCCATGTCATGAAGGGTCATGACAAGGGAATCATCTGCAACGCTTGGGCGAGTTGGTGGATGCGTCTGCTGTGGAACTAGTAGTTACGGCATCGCTTCACCAACTCGCATGCGTCATGGAGGGCTGTTGGCCAATAGAACCCTTGTCTAAAGGCCTTGCTGACTAGGGTTCAGAAAGAAGTGTGCGCCCTGCACACCCCTCCATGGATCTCATCGAGTAGTTTTTTACCCCGCATCCGGGAGATGCATCACATGAGCACTCCATGAGCCCCTCTACGGTAGAGGGCTCCATCGACTAGGGAGCACATCCTAGCATGTTGAGCAATCTATTCAGCTTGTGCATCGTCCTCGGGAACTGTCCGATTAAGAGGGTTCATGCATATAAGTTCTATCCATGAATCTTCAGAATCGAGGGGGGGGGGCGACGAGGCGACTCGTGACCCCCTTGGAGCGTCAATGCCTGGTGATGTCCTTAAGTGGTCTGCCACTTCTTCAATCGTAGTTTCGTTAGACTTGTCATCCGTGGAAGCTATGGACGGCGTCGAGAACCTTTTTACAAAGGTCCAGGGTGGGCATGGAGATCGTGAAGATGCCAGGCGGGCAAGACTATCGGCTCGGCAATTATCCTTCCTTGGGATGTACCATACCTCGAGCCCGATGATTTTCTTCTCTAGCTTCCTCACCTCTGCCAAGAAAGCTGCCATGGTTTGGTCAAAAGTCTGGTACTCCTTGGGCACTTGCTTCATGACCAGGTGTGAGTCCCCACTCACGAGTAGGCGGTGGATGCCAAGTGCAGAAGCGACTCAGAGACCAGCTAGCAACCTTCATACTCAGCCACGTTGTTCGTGGCTAGGAAATCAATCTGTAGTACGTGTTGTAGGTATTCTCTTGTTGGTGACATCAAAATTACCCCAGCCACCGCACCTTCGATGGTTAAGGAACCATCAAAGTATAAGGTCCACATTTCTGCATTCTTGAACGGTGAACTGCTTTGATGGTCGGGTTTGGACCACTCGATAAGAAAGTTGACGAGCATCTAAGATTTGATCGCTGTACGAGGAACGAAGTGGATGTCGAACTCTCCTAACTCAACGGCCCACTTGGCGATCTGTCCGATGGCATCTCGGTTGTGATGAATTTCTCCGAGTGGAAAGGTGGATGGAACTGTGATCTTGTGAGCTCAAAAGTAATGCCGGAGTTTGGGAGAGACTGTTAATACCGTGTAGAGAAGCTTCTATACTTGGGGGTCTCGTTCCTTGGGCTTGTGAAGGACTTCGCTGATGTAGTACACAGGTCTTTGTATCTTCTTGTGCTGCTCCTGGGCTGCACGTCCACTTCTAGGACATTGCTTAATGCTCGTGGTCTGGCCGCTATGTATAGTAGTAATTCTTCCTCAGGATCAGGAGCGACCAGCACAGGGGGTTGTGAAGTATTTCTTGAGTCCTTGAAAAGCCTTTTCTGATTCCTCCATCCATTTGAAGCTGTCATGCAGTCGTAGATGTTTGAAAAACGGGTTGCCTAGGTCCCCTAATCGGGATATGAATCCACTCATGGTGCCATGCAGCTCGTGAGTCTTTGGACATCTCTGATGGACTTCGGCGAATTCATCTTGGTGATAGCTCGGATCTTGTCGGGATTCACTTCAATTCCTCGGTGTGAGACTAGGAACCCGAGTAGTTTTCCGGCGTCGACCCCAAAAGCACATTTTTCAGGATTTCTTCGCAAGTTCATGAAGGTCTCGAGAAGGTCCGAGAGCAGGTCCTCTTTTTTCCTCATTTTTATGACAAGGTCATCGACATACGCTTCGATGTTACGACCAAGTTGGCTATGGATGGGGAGCTCTGTGCCACGTTGGTGGGTTGCGCCCGCATTTTTTAGTTCGAAAGGCATTTTCGAGTAGCAAAACACACCAAAAGGAGTTACAAAGGAGGTTTTCTCCTCATCTTCCCGACACATGCTTATCTGGTGATAGCCAGAATATGCGTCAAGAAGGCTTAGATAGTCACATCCGGACGTGGAGTCTACTATCTGATCTATTCTAGGTAAAGGAAAAGCATCCTAGGGACATGCCTTGTTGAGATCCGTGAAGTCAACGCACATTTGCTACTTTCTGCTAGCCTTTCTCACCATAACGGGATTGTCTAACCACTCTGGATGCTCAAATTCTCGGATGAATTCGGCCTTCAGGAGCTTCTCGATTTCCACTTTGATAGCTTCTTTCCTGTCAGGGGCGAACCACCGGAGCTTTTGTTTGACATGCTTGGCGTCGGGGTGGACTGCCAGCCTATGCTTGATCACCTCCCTGGGGATTTTAGGCATGTCAGATGGTTGCCATGCAAAAAATGTCCGAGTTTACCCAGAGGAAGGTGACGAGCTCGAGTTCCTATTTTGGATCCAGATTGGAGTCAATCTGAACTGTCTTAGATGGCTCCGCTGGGTCCAATGGAATAGCCTTTGCCTCACTGTGGGTCTTCACAGTTGCTTTAGGCTTGGGACATTTATCTTTCTCGTTTCCTTGCTGTTGCTCGGCGAGGTCCAGACTACGCTTATCGTGACGCAACATATTCTGGGTAGAGCCCTTTACCGTGACAACCCCTTTTGGCCCCGGCAGCTTCATCCACTAGCAAGCGTAGCGAGAAGCTGACATGAATTTCACGAGAGTCGGCCGTCCTAAGATGGCATTGTATGTCGTCTTGAAATCGACTATGTCGAACATGACTCATTTTGTTTGGAAATTTCTCTGGTTTCTCGAAGGTCATGGAGAGCGTGATCTGACTGATTGGAGTGGCTAAGGAGCTAGGTACAATACTGTGGAAGGCCTGATTCACCGATTTGAAAGAACAAATGTAGAATTTGCATCGCATCAAGGGCACTCGTGAAAAGGATATTGAGTGAGCTTCCTCCATCAACGAGTACTCAGGCCACCCACAGTTGTTAATCGTTGGCTCGACAACAGTTGGGTATCTACCTGATCGGACATGGTTCTCGGGACAGTCAGTCTGGTTGAAGGGGATCTGAACTTCTGACCACTTGACTGCGTGGGGCGCTCGTGGAGCTGTTGCCAGGACTTCTCAGGCTATGGTTTTATATTTCCTTTTTGATTCGTAAGAAGCCAAGCCCCCGAACATGTGGTCGATCGCCCGTTCTTCCCCCTAGAACGGTTTGCGGCTAGATTTGCGCTGGAGTCGGAGTCTTGGTTTATTTGTGGGGACTTCCTGCGATGCTTCTCGTATTCCGCCTTGAGGTATTTCTTGAATAATTGGCATGGAGGAGGTGATGTGAGCCGGTTTGGTGGAAGTCGCACCAATTCTTACTTGTCTTCTTGGCAGAGGCCGACTGCTTGTCATTTGAGCGGGGCTGCCAAGTGCGCTTCGCGGGGATATTGTCCATCACTTCGTCAGTCTTTGGCCTCTTTTCCCTGTTTCCTCCGAAGGGCTTTTTCTGGCGTTTGCCCTTTGATGAGTTTACCTCTTGTCTAGACCAAGTCATCCCTACTCTTGTTCTTTGATATATAACAGGGTTTCTTCGGCATTGGCAACCTTCTCGGTGAGGTCCATCAGCTGCGCCACCATTTTCGGGAGATGCATAACCAAATCTTGTATGCATCGTTTGTTCCTGTTACCACGGATGATAGCACGGATTACATCAGAATCACTTACCTTGGGTATAGTGTTGTGGATGGCATTGAATCGCTTGGTGAATTTGCACAGAGTTACGCTTTTCTGCTGGGTAAGTCGAAAAAGGTTGTCGATCTTGCCCAGACGAGCATAGCTGATCCCACAAATGGATTGTTCCTAGAGGGAGGTTCGTCAACCACGTCCTTGCTACCCCCCTTCAAGGTGGTCAGAAGGTAGTTGGCCATGACCTTCTCGTTACCCCCGGCTGCTTCAATGGTCGTAGTGTCGATCTGTAAAAATTCCACAAGGTTTGTGGTGCCGTCGTACGTTTCCATCGATCCAGGCTTGAATTGAGATGGCCAATGTACCTACTGAAGATCTAGCACGAAGGCTTGGCACCCGTTGATGGTTTTTTGAGAGGTTTCGAACTCTGCTATTCGGAGTAGGGGATCACTCCCAGCTTTGGTTGCGATGTTTGGGGACATCCCGAGCTAGGGAACATCCTCTCTGGTCCTTTGAGTCCCGTTGCCGATTAAGTTTTTCACGTAGGTCTTTGTATTCGTAGTTGTGTCCAGTCGGAGGGCGATACCCCCGATTGGATTGGTCGACTTCCCGATTAGGTCTATTCTTGGGATGCCGTCCCTCTTGGTCATACCGTCCTTCACGATCTGATTGTTCTCCGAACATTCGTGGGCCTTCTATGATTGGAACTGTGGGTAATGGACATCAATCGAGAGGACTCCGCTTGGCCAGAGCTTGCTGTAGTTCTGCCCCTAATTGTCGTAGCCACTATTCTCCATCAGGGGTTGCAAGATCAGTTGTCGGGGGTTGTAGTAGCTTGTTGTGAACTTCGGAGAGCCTCTGAGCAGTTCGTGAAGTGTACACTTCTCCTTTTGTTTGTTAGGTGTTTGGATCTACCGGTTTGACGATATCACCACGCAGTGTCACCGGTGACTAGTCTCATGGAGGTTTTCTAGCGCCTTGTTGCGGATTGGCAGTACTATCGCCCCATGCCGGGTCTTTAGGATCCCTCGAGCCATCCTCAATTGCGAGAACTATCCGAGGGTCTTTCCTACTCGATGTGTGCTCTAGATCCATTAAGTCTTCTCCGTCGAGAGACATTTTGAAGGTTTGATCCTGATTAGGTGTCACGGACCCGGAATTGCATATGACTAAGGGAACGCGAAGTCGCCAAGGACCGAAGGACTCGTCAGCCCGGTGGCACGGTACCTGCGCCGTACGCACCAAGACGGAACGATCCGACACCCGCTACGTGCGAGCCGGCCGGAAGCGACCAATCTTCCCAGAACCACATACGATTCCATAATCCGGTGAAGGTGTAGAGTCGTTCTCAATTACTACCAGGCAAGACAAGGTCGGAGGAGCCCGGCAGTTCTACCCACACCCTAACCTAGCCCGAAGGCTAGTGGGTCGCTCGAAAGCCCGGTAGAACGCCCACACCCTGCCTGGCCGGCACAGCATCTCAGCCAGCGGGTCACTCAACCGTTTCTTGCCCAACCTCGTAACAACCAGTACGACCGCAACCCTTCACGGCATACCCAAAACGCTTCATATCATACACGCATTGCGTAAGGGCAGCCTGGGATTAACAACTCGGATATCATATCAAAGCTCTACAAATACGATATTAATATTAACTGCCCACGATGGGACAACACCTTATATAATCCAGTCATAACTGAAAGCATATCCGAGTACGGAGAAATTAAACGGCAGCGGAAACAAGTGGATGAGTCCCACAGCGGCTTAGCGACCGCTGAACAAAAGCTATAACTATCCCAACAATCGAACACAACCGGGGAAACGCAAGTTCAAGCATCATCGAAATAATCTTCCACCACCGGCTCACCTGCAAGCTCCAGGGGTAACCTGGGTGAGTACGAACGTACTCGCAAGACTTATCCGTGCTTGATTAAATGTCCTACTCATACTAGTACAACATTAATTAAACATGAATGCTTCTCAGAGTAACAATATACAACTTAAGAACATAACATTAACAAGGTGAAGTAAGACAAACTAAGTACCAACTAACTCATAACACAACACCTCACACCCATGTGTACCACCAAATCAAACCATCAACTCCAATTCCATCGGGGCATCCCGTGTATCCAATCCAATTCAATCCATTAAACATTATCCGATCCGATTAGGGCAGCCCCTAAGTAAAATCCAAACTGATCCAATCCATACATGAGTTAATAATTCCAATTCGATCCAATCCTCACATATTCATTTTAAATCTCTCGAACCACTACCGACAACGCAACCCCTGCAGGCATAGTGAGTGCATAACAGTTTGGAGGTAGCGAGCCTCACAAAGTGCATGGAGGCTTACCCCAGCTATCCTCAGTGTTGGTTCTCGCTAGCGTTCACGTGTGATAAGGGATGGTGACACTCTGGAAATAGGGTTGGTATGGCGACAAAACCTTCATACACCTGGGTCGCCGTCATGCATCAATTCACACCAACCGTACCCATTGTGCACGCCCTCGGCTCTCCCAACTCACTTAACAATTTAGTTGAAGAGCTATAAGATGTTCTCGACGTAAGACACATCCTACACATGCTAGTGTACGCAACTTGCAACGATTCAACGATAACAATCATACACATAGCACGTATAAAAAGGGCATACACAAGAGTATGGAAAGTAAAGGTGCAACAAGCTCTGCTTGCCTGATTCTGGTTGTTCCTGTTCTTGCGAGGTCTCGTAAGCCGGGTGGTTGTCCTCTTCTGCTTCTGTTTCGAGTAATGACGACACCGGAAACAAACGAGAAAGAAATAAGAAGACGGCATGTATGCATGTATGAATGATGTGAGCTACATGAGACTAGACGTGCAATGGGTGTCGAAGAGTCGTGATGATCTGCATGGGTTCATATTAAGCCATCGGAGCCATGTGATATCTAGAATGCATGCATGACGATTTAAAATGCTCCGAGGAGTTAGGGTTGCGTCTTTAGTGATGAAACATTGCACGAGTGGGTATATTAAGTCAATATGAAGTTAAGTTATGTAATAGGAGGCTAAGGTACGTGGAATCGTACGAAGGGAGTTAGTTCACAAGACTAGGGTTTCACCGAGCCGCGACAGGGCAAGGCAACAACCCTAAGTATAGTATTGTGCATGTGACTAAAATTACTTTTTGTTTCAGCCAAATCGTAGGAATCTTCATAAGCTTTTCAACGATATCAAGTTTGCTAACATCCGAGCTATGGATCACAAGTTATCGCATTTCGAAACTAGCCGGAACGATGGATTAAACCCTAGATAACCTACTGTTCCTGTACTCAAAATAACCTTTTGATGCGTCCAAGTTGTAGATATTTTCCCCAGCTTTCCAATGATATAAAGTTTGTCAAATTTGGATGCACGGTTTAAAAGATACGAGCCTTTGAATTTTTATACAAAATCTGCCCAAATCCAACCTAATCCTAATTGCTATGCGTACCCAGGCTCTAACCCCTCTCTCTCTCAGCGCACTGGACCCACCCGGCTAGGTTCACCCGAGAGGTCTACCCCCTATTCTCACACCCTAATCCTACTCAGCACAGCCCGGCCCCATCTGTCATTCTCTCAGGAACTCGGACCCAATCAAAAGCTGCCACGTTCACCCTTTCTTCTCCCTCTCTCTTCTCTCCCTCGGTTCCGGTGGCCGGCGACAGGGGAGACGGTGGCGACCTCGCCGGAGCTGCTCTGGAGGGCGTCCTGTAGCACGGGGAGCTCGGGAAAAAGGGGCAGGGGGGACGGGTGGCTCACCCTAGGATCGTTTCCGTGCTCGGGGAGGACTGAAGCGGCCGGGGTTGAGCTGGGGACGGCGATGAACGGCGAGGAGCTCGGGTCACCGGTGCTGGAGCGTCCCCGGGGTAGATCTGCGCAAAGGAGAGGAGGAGGAGTTAGACCCGGAGGAGAGGAAGCTAGAGGAAACAGCAGGAGGGCGCGAGGGGGGACCGAGGGGACGGCAATTGCTCGTCGGAGTAGGCTGCCGGCGCCGGGAACGAAGGCGAAGGGAAGGCTCGGGCGCACGGAAGCTTCGGTCTAGGGTTAGGGTTTGAAGCGGGGAGGCGAGGAGGGAGTGGTCGGGAGCGGACCGGGGCTTTTATGGGGCGGCGCGGGGCTGTCGGAAGCGGACCGGGGCGCGGGACACCGCCCACCGGAGCCAGCGAGCGGCGGCGACGTGGAAGCCGGGCCCTGACAGGCGGGCCCGGACGCTGGCGGGGGAGCGGGGGAAGGCGCACCGCAGCGGGGCGCTTCTCTGGAGCGAAGGCGGGAAGCGGGTAGGGGAGGCGGAAAATGGTGAGGGGGTCCGGCGGGAGGAGATGGGCCGCTCTGGTGGGCCGGCCGGGTGGGCTGTCGGCCCGAGTAGATTAGGGTTTGTTTATTTTCTTTTTCTCCTATTTGCTGAACCCTCCCCTTTGTCATTTTATGCGTCAAATTAACTCCAAATAAGTTGAAATTTTTACAGGAGCTTTCTGATATTATTCTTGAGCTACTGGAGGAGTTTGAACCAATTTGGGCCTGATTTGACCTAGGTTCCCATTCAATTTCAATTTAGGGTTTGAATTGGGATTTGAGATAGAATTGAGTTCTAGTGATGTCCAAGGGTTTTGAAAATTGGTCAGGGGTTAAGGTTCCTCCTTTTGAAACTATTTATGAAGTTTGGGAGGTTTGCACCACTGGGAAACTATTCTGTCGACGAAACCCTAGTTTGGCACCATTAGGGTTTTAGGGTTAGGGACGGAGATTCTTTGAAGGGTTCGATGACTTCCACCACCCTTAACGACGATTTTGTTAATTCGAATACTTCAAATAAATTGATTGGTGTTTGCAACAATTATCCACCGAGGATGAAATATTAACATATTCTATAAAGTTAAATCGATATACAACTAAGTTTAGATAAGGTGTGGTGATGATGATGCCATGCATGCATGAATGCCGATCAAAACCCTAATCGCTCAAATTGGGTGTTACAAACCTACCCCCCTTAAAAAGATCTCGACCCGAGATCTCTAACGGTCTGCAAACAAGGTTGGAAACTCGGTCTTGAGCCATTCTTCACGTTCCCAGGTGGCTTCATCTTCGGTGTGGTTGCTCCACTGGACTTTGAGGAATTTGATGGCACGGTTCCGGGTCTTGCGCTCGGCTTCATCGAGAATGCATACCGGGTGTTCCCGGTATGACAGGTCTTCATGTAACACTTCCATCTCGGGGTTGATCTTCGTCTCTGGAACTCGATGGCAAGCCTTTAACTGGGACACATGGAAGACATCGTGCATTCGCGACAATCCAGGAGGTAATTCCAACTGGTATGCCACTGTCCCTCTTTTGGCTAGGATCCGATACGGTCCGATGTAACGAGGAGTTAGCTTTCCTTTCATTGCAAAGCGGCGAACGCCTCTGAATGGGGTGACCTTGAGGTACACATTGTCTCCCACCTGAAAGGTAACCTCTCGGCGCTGAGGATCGGCATAGCTTTTCTGCCTGGACTGAGCTTCTCGCAGCCGTTCTCGGATGAGTTGGACTAAGTCTTCTGCTTCTTCGATTGGATTAGGTCCAAAGAATTGTCTCTCGCCGGTCTCGGACCAGTTCAATGGAGTCCTACACTTTCTTCCATAAAGTATCTCAAAAGGTGCCATACCGAGACTAGTCTGATAACTATTATTGCAGGCAAACTCTGCATATGGCAAGTAATCTTCCCAATTGGATCCCAATGTGAGTGCACAAGACCTTAACATGTCTTCAAGGATCTGATTTGTCCGTTCAACTTGACCACTAGTTTGTGGATGGAAGGCGGTGCTAAAGGAAAGAGAAGTTCCCATAGACTCGTGTAAGCATTTCCAAAATCTGCTAGTGAACTGAGTGCCTCGATCTGAAGTGATTCTCTTGGGAACACCATGGAGGCAAACAATCCGAGAAATGTATAACCTGGCTAGCTGACTCACTTTATGGGTTGCCTTCACAGGGATGAAGTGGGCGACCTTGGATAGACGGTCTACAATTACCCATATTGCATCGTTGCCCTTCGGGGATCTCGGCAGACCTACTACAAAATCCATACCAATCTCTTCCCACTTCCACTCGGGAATAGGGAGTGGTTGTAGTAAGCCTGCTGGCCTCTGATGTTCGGCCTTCACACGACGACAGACGTCACATTCAGCAACATATTGAGCAATCTCACGCTTCATCCGGGTCCACCAAAATTGGCGACGGAGGTCTTGGTACATCTTGGTACTGCCTGGATGGATGGTTAACGGGGAGTTGTGTGCCTCATGAAGGATTAGGTCCTTTAGCTGTTTGTCTTTGGGCACAACGAGTCGTTTTCCAAACCATAATACTCCATCCTTATCTTCCGTGAAACAAGTTGCAGTACCATCCTTCATCTTCTCTCGGATCTTTAGCATGCCGGCATCCTGAGCTTGAGCAGCCTTGATTTGATCTTCTAACGATGGCTTCACCTCAAGTGTGGCAAGGGCACCTTGTTCGACCATCTCCAAGTTCAGCCGCTGAAATTCTTCATGAAGGGGTGGCTGTTGCTTCTTAATCATAGCGTTGTTGCAGTAAGCCTTCCGACTAAGGGCATCGGCGACAACGTTAGCTTTGCCAGGGGTATAATTCAAACCTAGATCATAATCCTTAATGAGTTCGAGCCATCTTCTTTGGCGAAGGTTTAGATCTGGTTGGGTGAATAGGTACTTCAAGCTCTTATGATCTGAATAAACTTCGCAACGATTACCGATAAGGTAATGTCGCCATATCTTGAGAGCGTGAACCACAGCTGCCAACTCTAGGTCATGAGTGGGGTAATTAGCTTCGTGGGGCCTCAACTGGCGTGAGGCGTAAGCCACCACGCGGCCTTCTTGCATGAGAACACAGCCCAATCCATTTCGGGAAGCATCGCAGTAAACCTCGAAATCCTTATTAACATCTGGGAGAACAAGCACTGGGGCTGAGGTCAACCTTTCCTTGAGTTCTTGAAAACTCTTTTCACACTTGTCAGACCATAAAACTTGGTTTCTTTCTTCAGCAATTCTGTCATCGGCTTGGCTATGGAAGAGAATCCTTCAATGAACCGACGGTAGTATCCCGCTAGTCCAAGGAAGCTTCGGATTTGGGTAACCGATTTGGGTTGCTTCCACTCTTGTACCGCTTGCACTTTGCTTGGGTCTACCGCGACACCTGCGGCTGAGATCACGTGGCCCAAGAACTCTACTTGGCGTTTCCAAAACTCGCACTTGGAGAACTTGGCATACAGACGATGCTCACGAAGCTTGTCGAGCACCCTTCTCAGATGGTCTTTATGTTTTGATTCGGACTTGGAATAGATGAGGATGTCGTCGATAAAGACGACAACAAACTGATCCAGGAACTCCATGAAGACTGAGTTCATGAGTTGTGTAAAAGTGGAAGGGGCATTGGTTAGACCGAAGGACATGACTGTGTACTCATACAATCCGTATCGGGTAGTGAAGGCTGTCTTGGGAATGTCTTCAGATCTGATCTTTATCTGGTGATAACCCAATCTGAGGTCGATTTTGGAGAAGACACATGCTCCGGTCAACTGATCGAATAGATCATCAATTCTAGGAAGAGGGCATTTGTTCTTCACCGTAATTTCATTTAGTGGACGATAGTCCACGACCATCCTTAAGCTTGAATCTTTCTTTTTCACGAACATGGCTGGACAACCCCACGGCGATGAACTAGGTCGGATGAAACCCTTTTCTTCAAGCTCCTGGAGCTGCTTCTTCATTTCCAATAACTCCTTCGGGGATATCCGGTAGGGTCGCCTTGACACCGGGGCGGTTCCCGGTGGAAGTTCGATAACGAACTCCACGGCACGGTCAGGGGGCATACCCGGCAACTCCTCGGGAAACACGTCTGGGTATTCACACACTACTGGGACGAGCTCGATTCCTTGGTCCGGGATACTGTTCAGAGCAAAAAGACACCCTGATGGAGACGAGGATACAAATATCACCTCTTTGCCGGAGTCCGAGGTAAGGGATACCGATCTTTTGGCACAATCTATCTGGCTTTATGCTGGATCAACCAATTCATACCTAGTATCACATCTAGCCCTGCGGACCCCAAAACTACCATGTTTGCCCGAAACATCTCTTTGCCAATTTCTATTTGAACACCCTCGCAAATCAGCTCGGTCCTCAGCTCCGAGCCGGGAGTTGCGACAATAAGAGGGGAATGCAATGCTGATGAAGGAATATGATGGTCATGTGCAAACTTGCTGGATATGAATGAATGGGATGCTCCAGAATCAAAAAGAACTGTAGCGGGAGTTGAGTTGACTGAGAGCGTACCCAGCACCACTTCTGGTGCGTCCTAGGCTTCCTCCGCCGTGACGTGGTTGACTCGGCCACGGCCGGGGGCTTGAGATTTGGTTGGAGCTGATCCTTTAGCTTGCTGACCTCCTCTTGGCTGTCCTTGCGGCAGGTTAGGGGCGTATACGTGTCCTGTGCGTGGCTGAGTGCAGCGGTTGGCAAAGTGTCCCATGCTTCCGCAGTTGTAGCATCGAACCTTGCTTAAATCAGGCAGGGGGCGTTGCTGTCCTTCCTGAGGACGAGGCTGAGAAGCTGGTTGCTGAGGGCGCGACGCATAACCTTGGGCCCTGGGTGGATACTGTGCTGTAGGGCGGGGTGGCGGCTGCTGCCATACCCGCGGCCTTTGGGAGCTGCTAGCAACAGACCGCTGCGCCTCTCTCTCTCGTTTGCGGTCCTGCTGAAGGACAGACTCCTTCGCTTCAATCTCGATGGCCTTATCTACCAAATGCTGGAAATTCTGCACCTCGGCGATAGCTAGCTTGGCCTGCAATTCATTGTTCAGCTTGCGCTTGAATTTCTCCACCCTGTCCTCATCGGTGGAGACTTCTCGAGGCACATAACGGGATAGGTGGTTGAATTCGTGGAGGAACTCTAACACTGACTTTCTGCCCTGTCGGAGATTGTAGAACTCTTCCTTCTTTAAATTCATGACGCCCTTGGGGATATGGGAAGCACGAAAGCCGGTTCTGAACTCGGCCCACGTGACTACATGACCAGGAGCTTGGATGGCCAAGAAGTTCTGCCACCAGTTTGCTGCAGCGCCTTCCAGGTAGTGGGTGGCGAAGTTAACCTTATCTGCTTCGGCGCACTGTGCCAGTTGGAGTTTTCTTTCAATCGTGCAGATCCAGTCATCCGCGTCCATAGGGTCGTCGGATCGATTGAAGGTGGGCGGCTGCGTTCGCTGGAACTCAGCTAGGCCACCTCGAGCCTGTCCACCACCGGCGCCTTGATTACGTGCCAGCTGTTCAAGGATTCTGTTCTGGGTCATCAGCAGATCTGCAATGCTTGGCTGCTGGGGAGGGGGTGGCACTTCTTCTTCCTCACGGTCACGGCGTCCACGTGCAGCTCCACGGGTTCTGGTAGCCATGCTGCTGAAATCAGAAGACACCGGATGAGATGAAGGAAGCTAGAAAGTCGGAAACTCAAGGGTCTATCCATAAGGGTATAACAAGGCATCCAAGAATATGGCACATAACCTCAGACATACTTCCTCAAGACAAGGGCAAGGGAAGTTAGGGTTAACACTCGAATTCATTAATATAATCGCCGGAGTTCATACATGGGGCTGCGGTTTAAATCACCCTTATGGTGAAATAAACGTATACAAAAATACCAAAATTGCAGCCACAAGTACCCAATTACATGCCTCTCAAAAGATAACTTAGACCTAGGGTTTGGCTCAGTTTACAATCCATAAGAAGGCCTTTAACAACTTGCCACTCGAATCCAATCGGCACTACGACGACTAACTTCTACGACTGGTACTTCGAATCCTATCCTTCAACCCCTCAGCCTACTCTTCGTCAGTTGGCGGGTTGCTGGTGGTGTACCAAACACGCTCCTCAGGGTCCTCTTCCTCTTCTTCTCTTGCAGCAGCTTCATTGGTGGGAACTGAAGCGGCTGGTGTGGAGGTATCTGCTTGTGAGGGCCTTGGAGTGAAGAGCCGAAGGTACTGTCGGGAGGTCATCCTTTTACGTGGCTTGACTCCAGAACTCTGAGGTTGAGTTGCCTCACCAGGTGGAGTTGGGGTCGGCTCTTGTACTGGAACAAAGGGGCTCTCGCCGCAAGACTCATCTTCATTTGCTACATGATACCTTCGACGCAACTCATAGCGAAGCTTGCGGTTAACTCTTATTAGTCGTTCCACCTCTTGGGTAGCATTTCCATAGTCCTGATACAATCTATCGTGCATTACTTCCGCAGAGACAATGTGATTGGCCGTCTCCATCTCAGTCTCATCCTCTTCTTCGTCGTCACTTGGTGCTGGTACCGAAATGCTGGCGCCTCCATCAGTAACCTGGGGAATAAGACGGAAGGGGGAAAATAGGAAGATCTCATCGAAGTGATGTCGTAGGTGGAGAACTGCTTTTCTTGAGGCCTCCAGTCGGGCATCCGCATCACTTGGTCTGGGTGCTGTAAAGGTCTGATCCAGATCCGAAACTCTCACTGTGACCCATCCCATCCAAAAATGAGTCTTCCCGTGAACTTTGTAGGTCTTGGCATGGAAAGCAGGGAGGTCTTCCTGGGGCACGCCAAGGTATTCCAACATTCTCCATAATAGGGTAGCCCATCCTCCTAGCTGTTGCGGTTCGGTCACTACGTTATACACCATCCTATACAAGGTTAGGGTTAGAGAGGACATAGTTAGCCACACAATGAAAATAAATGCAACGGAGGAGAATTTCAGAACTAAGAGCGATGAGGTTAAGGGATAAAGAGCAATCTACTTATTAATTTTTAAACATAGGGTTTAATTTAAAATAGTTTTGCTGGCCTATCAGCGAGGCGCAGCGGAAACCCTATCTAACGTCCACCTGCAATTGGCTTCCTACGGTCAGCTCGGCTCTGATACCAAGCTGTCACGGACCCGGAATTGCATATGACTAAGGGAACGCGAAGTCGCCAAGGACCGAAGGACTCGTCAGCCCGGTGGCACGGTACCTGCGCCGTACGCACCAAGACGGAACGATCCGACACCCGCTACGTGCGAGCCGGCCGGAAGCGACCAATCTTCCCAGAACCACATACGATTCCATAATCCGGTGAAGGTGTAGAGTCGTTCTCAATTACTACCAGGCAAGACAAGGTCGGAGGAGCCCGGCAGTTCTACCCACACCCTAACCTAGCCCGAAGGCTAGTGGGTCGCTCGAAAGCCCGGTAGAACGCCCACACCCTGCCTGGCCGGCACAGCATCTCAGCCAGCGGGTCACTCAACCGTTTCTTGCCCAACCTCGTAACAACCAGTACGACCGCAACCCTTCACGGCATACCCAAAACGCTTCATATCATACACGCATTGCGTAAGGGCAGCCTAGGATTAACAACTCGGATATCATATCAAAGCTCTACAAATACGATATTAATATTAACTGCCCACGATGGGACAACACCTTATATAATCCAGTCATAACTGAAAGCATATCCGAGTACGGAGAAATTAAACGGCAGCGGAAACAAGTGGATGAGTCCCACAGCGGCTTAGCGACCGCTGAACAAAAGCTATAACTATCCCAACAATCGAACACAACCGGGGAAACGCAAGTTCAAGCATCATCGAAATAATCTTCCACCACCGGCTCACCTGCAAGCTCCAGGGGTAACCTGGGTGAGTACGAACGTACTCGCAAGACTTATCCGTGCTTGATTAAATGTCCTACTCATACTAGTACAACATTAATTAAACATGAATGCTTCTCAGAGTAACAATATACAACTTAAGAACATAACATTAACAAGGTGAAGTAAGAAAAACTAAGTACCAACTAACTCATAACACAACACCTCACACCCATGTGTACCACCAAATCAAACCATCAACTCCAATTCCATCGGGGCATCTCGTGTATCCAATCCAATTCAATCCATTAAACATTATCCGATCCGATTAGGGCAGCCCCTAAGTAAAATCCAAACTGATCCAATCCATACATGAGTTAATAATTCCAATTCGATCCAATCCTCACATATTCATTTTAAATCTCTCGAACCACTACCGACAACGCAACCCCTGCAGGCATAGTGAGTGCATAACAGTTTGGAGGTAGCGAGCCTCACAAAGTGCATGGAGGCTTACCCCAGCTATCCTCAGTGTTGGTTCTCGCTAGCGTTCACGTGTGATAAGGGATGGTGACACTCTGGAAATAGGGTTGGTATGGCGACAAAACCTTCATACACCTGGGTCACCGTCATGCATCAATTCACACCAACCGTACCCATTGTGCACGCCCTCGGCTCTCCCAACTCACTTAACAATTTAGTTGAAGAGCTATAAGATGTTCTCGACGTAAGACACATCCTACACATGCTAGTGTACGCAACTTGCAACGATTCAACGATAACAATCATACACATAGCACGTATAAAAAGGGCATACACAAGAGTATGGAAAGTAAAGGTGCAACAAGCTCTGCTTGCCTGATTCTGGTTGTTCCTGTTCTTGCGAGGTCTCGTAAGCCGGGTGGTTGTCCTCTTCTGCTTCTGTTTCGAGTAATGACGACACCGGAAACAAACGAGAAAGAAATAAGAAGACGGCATGTATGCATGTATGAATGATGTGAGCTACATGAGACTAGACGTGCAATGGGTGTCGAAGAGTCGTGATGATCTGCATGGGTTCATATTAAGCCATCGGAGCCATGTGATATCTAGAATGCATGCATGACGATTTAAAATGCTCCGAGGAGTTAGGGTTGCGTCTTTAGTGATGAAACATTGCACGAGTGGGTATATTAAGTCAATATGAAGTTAAGTTATGTAATAGGAGGCTAAGGTACGTGGAATCGTACGAAGGGAGTTAGTTCACAAGACTAGGGTTTCACCGAGCCGCGACAGGGCAAGGCAACAACCCTAAGTATAGTATTGTGCATGTGACTAAAATTACTTTTTGTTTCAGCCAAATCGTAGGAATCTTCATAAGCTTTTCAACGATATCAAGTTTGCTAACATCCGAGCTATGGATCACAAGTTATCGCATTTCGAAACTAGCCGGAACGATGGATTAAACCCTAGATAACCTACTGTTCCTGTACTCAAAATAACCTTTTGATGCGTCCAAGTTGTAGATATTTTCCCCAGCTTTCCAATGATATAAAGTTTGTCAAATTTGGATGCACGGTTTAAAAGATACGAGCCTTTGAATTTTTATACAAAATCTGCCCAAATCCAACCTAATCCTAATTGCTATGCGTACCCAGGCTCTAACCCCTCTCTCTCTCAGCGCACTGGACCCACCCGGCTAGGTTCACCCGAGAGGTCTACCCCCTATTCTCACACCCTAATCCTACTCAGCACAGCCCGGCCCCATCTGTCATTCTCTCAGGAACTCGGACCCAATCAAAAGCTGCCACGTTCACCCTTTCTTCTCCCTCTCTCTTCTCTCCCTCGGTTCCGGTGGCCGGCGACAGGGGAGACGGTGGCGACCTCGCCGGAGCTGCTCTGGAGGGCGTCCTGTAGCACGGGGAGCTCGGGAAAAAGGGGCAGGGGGGACGGGTGGCTCACCCTAGGATCGTTTCCGTGCTCGGGGAGGACTGAAGCGGCCGGGGTTGAGCTGGGGACGGCGATGAACGGCGAGGAGCTCGGGTCACCGGTGCTGGAGCGTCCCCGGGGTAGATCTGCGCAAAGGAGAGGAGGAGGAGTTAGACCCGGAGGAGAGGAAGCTAGAGGAAACAGCAGGAGGGCGCGAGGGGGACCGAGGGGACGGCAATTGCTCGTCGGAGTAGGCTGCCGGCGCCGGGAACGAAGGCGAAGGGAAGGCTCGGGCGCACGGAAGCTTCGGTCTAGGGTTAGGGTTTGAAGCGGGGAGGCGAGGAGGGAGTGGTCGGGAGCGGACCGGGGCTTTTATGGGGCGGCGCGGGGCTGTCAGAAGCGGACCGGGGCGCGGGACACCGCCCACCGGAGCCAGCGAGCGGCGGCGACGTGGAAGCCGGGCCCTGACAGGCGGGCCCGGACGCTGGCGGGGGAGCGGGGGAAGGCGCACCGCAGCGGGGCGCTTCTCTGGAGCGAAGGCGGGAAGCGGGTAGGGGAGGCGGAAAATGGTGAGGGGGTCCGGCGGGAGGAGATGGGCCGCTCTGGTGGGCCGGCCGGGTGGGCTGTCGGCCCGAGTAGATTAGGGTTTGTTTATTTTATTTTTCTCCTATTTGCTGAACCCTCCCCTTTGTCATTTTATGCGTCAAATTAACTCCAAATAAGTTGAAATTTTTACAGGAGCTTTCTGATATTATTCTTGAGCTACTGGAGGAGTTTGAACCAATTTGGGCCTGATTTGACCTAGGTTCCCATTCAATTTCAATTTAGGGTTTGAATTGGGATTTGAGATAGAATTGAGTTCTAGTGATGTCCAAGGGTTTTGAAAATTGGTCAGGGGTTAAGGTTCCTCCTTTTGAAACTATTTATGAAGTTTGGGAGGTTTGCACCACTGGGAAACTATTCTGTCGACGAAACCCTAGTTTGGCACCGTTAGGGTTTTAGGGTTAGGGACGGAGATTCTTTGAAGGGTTCGATGACTTCCACCACCCTTAACGACGATTTTGTTAATTCGAATACTTCAAATAAATTGATTGGTGTTTGCAACAATTATCCACCGAGGATGAAATATTAACATATTCTATAAAGTTAAATCGATATACAACTAAGTTTAGATAAGGTGTGGTGATGATGATGCCATGCATGCATGAATGCCGATCAAAACCCTAATCGCTCAAATTGGGTGTTACATTAGGTAACTGATCGGATATCACAGGTGAAAATCCTGACATGGGGCTTGCAGTACCTATCATGACGTTGTTGGAAAGTCTCAACTTGCCACTAAAAGCCTTGGTACACTCGATTCTGAAGCGATCTGCTTCGCTATCTAAGTCGTCATCAGGAGATTGATTTCCAAAATCTACGCACTCGGTCATCGGCTCTAGGTCGGATGGGCGGGCGAAGTCGTGATAAAAGCCTTGATCTGAGAAGCCGGTCCGGTGCATGAATCTTGTCGGACTTTGTGTTGACTCCAACAATGTTTTGATGGAATCGACCGAAAAGGTCCCACGTCGGCGCCATCTGTCGACGATTGGTAAACCACCGATCTTACGATTGTTGTGAACATAAGATTTGTTGAAGGGTAGGGATCCCTAGGGTCGTCATCTAGCAGCATCAGAAAATATGGACAAGGATTTTTATACAGGTTTTGGTCTCTCTTAGGATAATAACACTACGTCATGTTGGTATATATTGAATCATGAGTAGCTTACAAAGACATGTTAGTGGCTATCCTAGATGGGATCTAGACCTAGTCGACTTGATGAATCCTCTCGAGGAGGCTGGATGGAAGATTGAAACTCTGGTGCTGCTAGGGGTTAATCTCTGAAGGCTCCTATAGGCTTGTGTATTGCTTTGGCTTGCCCTTCCCTCAGGGCTATCGGGTCCTTTTATAGAAGTTCCTCCGAGTCGTAACAAGCAAGGACTTATCTCCGGGTTGGATTCCATCTTTCCTTTAAACATAGGGATGAGCCTCCCAATTCAAAGTGTTTCCGGGATCATTACGATAATCCCCTTATCTCCTGGAATCCATAGCAGGTACATCTGCTTCGGGTTACCCTGGGAATCGTATACGGATACCACCCTGTATACGGTATAGCGTATCACTCATCATCAATATACTTACATACTGCTTGGCTAGTGTTTGTGATTCCAATTCCCCTATTTGCTCGTAGGTAACCTGATTAGAAGAGTTGCATTACTTACAATCAGATGAAAAATCCCTAAATAGGCTATTGGTGAGGGAACAACATCAAGAAAGAATTCTAATGGAACCAATTCATGCATGGATCTTACTCTTCAGTCTGACAAGCTGACATCAAAGGATAATGGATGGCATGGGAACTTGTCACTTGATTGACAACTAAGTTGGAGAGGATGAACATGGCCTGCTGCTGAAGCAATTGTTGGCTGACTACTGCAATGTGCTAGAAGGCTGAAGCACACCGGCCTAGGTGTTGGACCTTCATGCAGTCTACCTACCAAGATGAGTAGATGATGGCAGTGATGAGAAAGACTTAGGAGGGAAGAAAGAAAGAAACAACTGTTTGTTATCTAAACTTCTATTAAAAGGATGAGTTAGATCTTTCTTAAAGCTACCCCATTTTTTGTACACATAACAAGTTGATGCATTAGATCAAATCTTCCATCACCATCCAATGGAGCACAACTTCTCCATGTTTCGCCTCCGCTTTTTCTGTAGGATCGCTCCGTTCGCCTGCACGATTGCACGCCCCACGCCTGCTCCGTCACCTGCACATACCCCTGCCCTGCGCGCCCTGTAGTCCTCCGCCCCGCGCTTCTCCGCCTCCGCCCCATCGGCCCCACGCGCCTCCGCCGCCGCATGCCTCCGCCCCGTACGCCTTCCCCGCCGTGGGCAACGCGCACCTCCACTGCCAATTGTGTGCCTCTGTGCTCAGCCTCCCCAAGCCGTTGGTGCGGCTGCCACTGCTGCTACTTCGATTGGTGTTCTACTTCTACTGCGCACTCAATTTGATGATGCATTTGTTCTATAACCCTCTCTGATGATCCCCTCCCATAGCCTATGATTTCTGCGGTGATTTCATTAGATTTCTACTCATTCTGCTTAATCGGTTCTTCTTTAGCTGACTAGGGACACAAATAAATTCTAGATATTGCTATTGTTCCTAACGCTGTTCATTTATCTCTGTCTGAGTTCTATAATTGACTATTGAGTGTATTTCAATTCACTAGATTATGAAGTCCATTAGTCGCTTATTATCTTGTTATTCTTATCACATGTGGCAAAGTAATGCTCCATATTTATATTGCAAATCTGTATTGTATAATAACAGATGTTTCCTCTTTCAGGGTGGTGTTGGGTTAAGAATTAGAGTCTATGAACAGGTATATTGCTATTTTGATTTTTGTTAACCTATATGAATGATCCACTCTTTGTACTGAATGATTTGCTTTCGCTTATGCCTTTCCTCGTGTGTTATGAAATGTCATAAGAATCTTACGTTGTTATTTTGCCAGGGAATTGCTCTAAGAGGGTTATTCATCATTGACAAGGAGAGCGTGATTCAGCACTCTACCATTAATAACCTCGCTATTGCTCGCCACGTATTTTTATAATGTCTCTTGAATTTTGATACTATCTGTCAGGATACATGGCAAGTTCTTTTTAGTTGCAATTTAAGTTGTAACATTGCTCTATTGTTCAGCACACCAAAGCTTGTCCATACTAGAGTTATTACCACAACTTGGAAATTTCAATAGAGAAAGGCAAGCAAGTATGTATAATCTAATCAATGTTTTTCTTCGATGACAGGCCCTGCAGTACGTCCAAGAAAACCAAGATGAGGTTTGCCCGACAGGTTGGAAACCTGGGGAAACCTAAGGGCAGCAAGGAGTACTTCGATGCTATTTAGACATGTCCTTTGCATTTCCTATCAAGGTTTGTCATAGCCTTTATGGGGTTTCACATTGTTCTTGTGGCCTGAGCTGTAGTTATTGTGCATGCAATTGACTCTGTATCTCTGCTGCCTTGTTCTAAAATAAGGCGCAAACATTTGGCCCAAATGCAGCTTGTCGTAAGTATCACTTGGTCCTATTGCAAAGCTAAATGGTGACGAACCTTCTTGTTTCTCTTGCGCTCGTAGAGTACATACATTTGACTACCTTGTACTTTTCAAGTAAGCTCTTGCTCTGGCTCATATGCAACTCCTTGTTTACAGGAGGCCGGCCATGGGGAAAAAGAAGGGAAATGAACAAAATGGTACTCCAAGCACAAGGTGGAGGATCGAAAGAAGTGGTCCTAACCAAACGAAAAATATCTAAATGTGATTTAAAGTACTCTTCTTCACCAACCTTTATAAAAGGTACTTCATCATAATTCAGGAGCACAATAATATTTGTCATGTTATCTCAGAAACAAATCAATTGATGTTGTTTACAACCTCTTAGGAGGAAAAAAAAGAGTGATGCCTGATGGTAGCACTACCTATCTTAAGATATGCATACTTATAGTTGCACTGGCAGAGCCACAGATGTCACTTTTCCATTGCCTTGGAGTGATAGTATAGTCAGTAGTGGCTCTGCCGCTGCTTTTGCACCCATTACTAACGCGCCAGGAGAATTAAGATGCGGAAGCTTTTTTGCAAATTATGCCACTTATGCTCCTTTTTAGCATCCTCTCTAGCTCCACTTGTAGGACCTCAGAGTGTCAAACTAGAGGGGGGGTGAATAGGAGGTTTTTACAAACTTAACCAGATATGGAGTTTTTTTTGCGATTAATAGGTCAGACCTAGTGGAGACAGAGTAATGACTATAGTGCAGATAGCTAATACATGTGACAACAACAACTATAATATAGGCAGGCAACACATGCAGGCAAAACAGATAACAGGAAAAACATCATAGCTGCGAAACAGGTAACTGACATGGGTAGATGCAGAACAGGCAAATACACATGTAAGCTAAGTACTCAGCTGTGACACATGTGGATAAACAGATAGACAGTAGTCATGACACAGCTGGCTACCACATGCAGATTAGATCCTAGCACAGGTGAACAAAACAGTAAAAAAACAAGACAATCACATAGTGCAGGAAAATAAATGGTGACAAGGGATTTTTCGCCGAAATTCACACTCCCGCAAATGGTACGTCTCCGTTGGGGAAGCTTCTCCACAGAGCAAGCTGGCACCGAATCGTGCTTTTTCCCCCGGTACCTGTCGCAGGTGCCCTTCACTCATGGGTAGTCCTTTCGCTCAGCAGTAGGCAGACTCCGACCGCCTTCACAAATGCCTGGGTCAGCTCACACGAGTTTGAGTGATCCCAGCGACTCCTAGTCTAGGAGCAGACTTCCAAGAGTAAAAAGATCTTCTCTTTGATCTCTTGGAGGAACCAATGCCTTAAAGCCCTCAAGCTCAACTCACTCTTTCACCCACAGTCAAGCCCTCTCTCACTCAAATGCTCTCTCTAGCTCACGGAGACGAGGTTCTACTTGCAGGAACGTTGGAGTGTAAGTTTGGCAGAGGTTGAGGCAACTGCCTCCCTAGGCTCTCTATTTATAGAGGCTCCTGGAATCTGATCGTTACCCATGTGCCATGTCAGATAAGTCGTCCCACCTGTACCAGCTACCTATAGTACAGATGAACCATTGGCAACGGTAACCTGTCAGACTGCCGAGTCCCTAGCTGTAGCACAGATGCTTACACAGCTGGAGGCCCCGCTGTACTACAGAGACTAGCTAGTCCTTTAGTACAGACTCTCGGGTGTGACTACCTGTACTATAGCAGGTAATATAGACAGCCTTTGGCTTTGGGACACCAGTTCAACGATGCAACTAGTACAATCCCAGTCCTGCTGATGTAACAGTCCTACGACTTCAAACAGGCCAAATAGGACTTTTGCTACAGGGCAACTGAATTCAAGGTGTCAGTGCCATTGTCCAACACTCGAGAGTCTAGGCATTAGCTCCTTCAATCAACCTTCGATTGATCTCCCCTTGATAGTACAGGTTTCCCTACGATTCAAGAAACTAGCAACTACTAGTCTTCAGGCCTACAAGCTGCAGTCATGGTCCTTGAACGCATCCAAGCCACCTTCACTCCATGTACAAGTCCCTCTGCACCATGAGCTTCCTCGCACTTGTATCACAGCTAGGCCAACTAGCTGTAGTCACGGTCCTGGGATGCATCCACTGCAACCTTCACCTTCCTGCAGGTCCCCCTACAGGAACGTCTTCTTCGCGCCGGTATTACAGCCAACTAGCACAGCCATCTCTTGATCACCAGACTACTCCCTTACTCTTTTTAGGGTCCATCGATCTTGGCTGAAGCCTGTTCATACTCAATGAAACTGTTAGATTTCTAGTTGAGATGCCATTAACCATCAAAACAATATCTTGGGGCCTAGATGCACTTTCACCACTTTAAAAAGCTGTCTACAACAACACAACGCTTAGTGTTTGTTTAAATTCTTCAGCACACCACACTGCCCCTTTGCCATGCATAGATCTAAATAGCAACCTAACTACTGCTTTGATTAAGTAGCTAGATAAAGAAAAAGAAAAGGAAACAAAGGATCAAAAGAAGGGCATGCAGTGATTAGGTCTTCTTTTCCGCTTTCGTCTTTGTGTTTTCTTTTGCAGTATTTGCTCTTCTCGATCTCTTCCTGGGTAGGTTCTTCTTTTGATAGTACGCATTAATTGATTTTTACTAAAAGCATGTATCTCTTATCTATGGAGAGCTCGAGCATTTTCTTTTTATATGCATTAGAGAAGGGAATTACATGAAGTGTCCTTTGTTAATAGGAATTTTGCTATTTGTTAGTAGTTTACTGTGCTAGCTTGATCTGCTTTTGAAGAGTTCGACTTGATCTGAGAAGACAATTCCAAAATTTGTTGGGATTAGATTAGAGTAGATGTAACTTCATAATTTAGAAAGGTGCTCATGTTTGGTGTGGTATATATTGGCCAATACGACTACATTGCGTGCTTGATTACTGTTGTTTCAAATAAAATTGGTGAAATTGTACTATGATATTATGGCTTATAATGTTTTATAGTTGCAATTTTTATAGGGCGAGACGTTGTTCGTTTGAGATGGTATACTCAGCACAGTCGAAACATTGGCATCTACGGCAATATGTGGCATAATACATGCGATTCTTGGAGGGCAGCCAATGTCTATCGTTGTGAGTTGCAGAGCCTACTGTTTTTCCTTTGATGTGTTCTTGTGAACAAAATCAACTTTGTTCCTCCGGTACTCTGATTCTGATTTTCTGATTGGAAGGGAGACTGTTGATGACAATGAATGAACTTGGTTGATGATTCTGGAAAGGTGTTCTCTGCTACCAGGCTGTCGATTATTGGTTTTTTTTTCCGGTCGTTCCCATCCGAAGCACCTTTTAGTTTCCTTTTGTTCCATCCGAGATCGTTGTCTTCTCTTTCAGGATGATTCACAAAATATAGCTGAGAATAGCATTGAAAGGGAAAATGGGTCTTTTAGTTCCCAGGATGAAAGTTCTGTCGTAACCAGACCACTCTCTGTTGCTTTCGGCTTTGTGACCTGACTGGCAAGCAAGCTCTTTACCCGAGGAAAAAAGCATTTAGATCGGATTTGTGACCACATTTGATCTGCATGATTTTATACTTCAGAGTTCGTGCATATTGCTAATTGCTTTGAAGTTTGTTTTCTTCTCTCCGTGCAAAGTCTCTGTGAAATTCTGCTAAGGATATTCATTTCTAAGCTTTCAGAATATGCAGTCTAGAATAAACTTGGGTTTATTGATCTCTAAAGGTTATCAATTGGCTATCATGAATATTTAGAAGATATATGTGATACTGAGATAGATGTGATTATACATGTGTAAGCATCCTCCTCTTTTAACCCCATATCTTTTATTTCACCTATATGTATTTGGTCAGGCATAGCTACATGTAAGCAGATCACGTATCTTAGATTTGTGTTATTCTTGAATATCTATATTTCTAGGTTCTGTTTTGTGCACTGCAATCAGTTTTGATATTAATAAATCATATTTTTGTTATGATTTAATAATTAATGTTCTTACTTATTATACATTTATTGTTACTCTGCCTCTTTTCTGGAGGGCAATGTAGCCATATATAGCATTCTAGCAAAGTACAATGACGTATAATCACTTATCGTTTCCTATCTATACACTTATTCCATATGAGATTATAAATGCATTTACCTTTTCTACGAGATGACCCACTAAAGTGACAATAGAACAATGATTTATTATTCTTCATACAAGATTTTCTGACACAAACATCACTTTTTGATTGTGTGGCTAGCAAATATATTTGAGTTTTCATATCTAATTTTTCACGGTTTCAATTTGTATCAGTTGAGACGTACATTGCACGTTCACATTTACTAGTGGTATAAAAAGTTCGTGTATATATCTCCTATATCATCTACAAGAGGCTGAGTGAGGTTTACGTGGTATTGGACCTAAAATTAAGCCAAAGCGTGCGCATGTTGGTTTTTAGAAATATTTTGACTATCAAAAAAGAAGGGAAATATGTAGATTTGGCGCCACAACCCACGAGCTCATACCTTGCAGAATAAAATCGATGCGGTTGCAGAGGTAGGCCGCTAGGCCGCCGAGCGCATCCTGCCGATCCAGGCCGCACTGCCGACATGCTTCGTCTTGCTTATCACCTTCGAGCGCAGCAGGCCACATTGCCGCTGATGCCGGGTGCACTCGATCTCATAGGTGAAATCAGAAACCAGAGAAAAGAGGGGATTAATTTGTTTGGATGGCCATGACTGATTTCCTCACCACCGTGGCAGTCAATGGAAGAGTCCATATCTAAATTTGTGTTGCACTGAACACGGAAATGGGATAGAGATAGGCAAGTCACGAGACAACATAGTTAGAATTTTTTAAATGAAAACACAATCTAATTTCTTTAATGGAAGGGTGAAGGAAACATATATGTATGAATTTGATCCGGCTACTGATCACTTACTAGACACGGTGAGCAATTGGAACTCTCCATCTAGTGGTTAAAAAAAGAAAACAAAAATTAAAAATGAAATTTATCTTTACTCCGATAAGTATCGATCCGTCCCTCTTCTTATCACACCACCTATTGGATCTAGCACAAACAATATGGATAAGAGCAGGTATAAATGGTTCTTATTTCTAGAACATCGGGTATGAATGGCTTGATCTGTCATAAAAATATATATGTTAATCTATGAATGGCTTGATCTGTCATAAAAATATATATGTTAATCTTCTTAAACATGTAGTACTCTCTCTGACTCAGAATAGATGTCATTTTAACCTCTCTGGCTCAGAATAGATGTCATTTTAACCTCTCAGATTTTTCTCAAAACAATTCTTCTATAATTATAATGCAATTTTAGTCATTTTATTCCTATTTTACCATTCATCAATGTTATCAAGAAACGAGCTAATTACTCATGTCCATGCTTAGCTGATTAACTCCTTGGCCTCTATTTATTGCCTTGGAAGAAAAAAGATATGGACATGAAAGATGATTAAAGGATAATATTGATAGTTCAGTCACACGGATAACTATTGTGTTTAAGTCTAGAAAGATATCTATTAATTTAAAACAAAAGAAGTATTTGTTAATCTGTAATAACGTATGGGCATTATGCTAGTTCCTTAGGAAAACAAAAAAGCTGAAGCGCGTTTGACGGCTAACCATATTCGACTAGCAAAGCATGAAAATCAACCGTATAAAGCTAGTATACTGACTTTTTATTAATAAATATTAAATTGACATAGCCTAAACTTTTACTAATCTGATTGTTTTGTCTTAGATTAAATTTTTGTTGCTTATCCACCTAGTCATTAGTCATTGTTACAAACGCCATTTTATGTATAATAGCGTAGTCACATAACATAATCAACATACATGACTAGTATAAAAAAGTATATTATAGCGCCATAAAATCCGGGGTCCATGTGGCGAGATGTGATTAATTAACAACAACCTAGTCGGAGATACATAGCACACTGTCACCCTAAGAAGCTTAACTAACAGGCATGTCAAGGATAGTTGATAATGTATGACGGTGTTTATATCTACTATAGTATTGTCTACGTGTAGATAATATTTTCAGTCATAAAAAAAACAATTCCTTGTAGTGTTTGACTCGAGCTCTTGTCATGGGAGTTTAACATGTGTAAAAAATTGCACTTCGGTTTATGGTACAGCTTGAACTAATGGTGGTGTCTATGGTCACTATTACAAAATAGGTCATCGCACGCGGATAAAATAGCTTATCGCATACGGTTTTTCAGCCTGTATGCACTGGCCGGTCACCGATATGGGGGGCACATCGCACACGGCTCCAGACCCGTATGCGATGAGAGCCACATCGCATATGGTCCTTGTCTCTAGGGCCGTGTGCGATGTGCGATGTGTAAAACACAGCCCAACAGTGCAACCGTGTGCGATGAGGATCCACGTCGCACATGGTCATAGAGAAATCAACGTGTGCGATGAAGATCCACATCGCACACGGTCACAGAGGAAGGAGCGTGTGCGATGAGCAACCACATCGCACACGGTCGTTATCTCCGTGCTGTGTATAGTGACTGGCCCCATCGCACACGGTGGTTACCTGCTGTCTGTGTGCAATGACTATCCACATCGCACACGGTCAAGCTCGGGAACGTCTGCGTTGGTGAGCACTTCACACACGGGTCTTCCGTCCCAACCGTGTGCAGACAACAATAGGATTTTATCAGGCCATATCATCTCACAGAATTCATCAACCACATTCACAGAAATATTCATCAGCCATACACAGCTTTCATCCATCAACACAAAGAAAAGAAAGACCTCACAATCAGGGCGATCTGAATTGTCCCTTTTCCGCCATGACTTGGCAGACGAAGAAGTGGGCAAACTGTCCTCTAACTTCGGCAATATCGACTTGGCTCAATGCTCTATCGTCCATCGATTCCAAAATCTGCACGAAGTAATTACACTCAGAATTGGGTGCATATAGGTACAAAGTAAAATCTTGGGAGTCTCATATATAGCACTAACCGTAGGGAGGCCAGCCGTGTCTTTTGTCCGCGAACTCGGGACGACCCTCATCATTTGCTTACAAACGTAGAAACCACAAAGGTTCATTCCAGGTGGCCTGTTGATTACACTAAAAAGTTGTTGAGAAATTACTGCATTAATTTGGGCATCAATTAGCATTACTTAGCATTTAGGAGGAATGTTGTACAAACTGTTACCTGAACGAGGTCGGTCTCGTGCTTCAAAACCGACGGGTTTCCCTTGGTTGAGCACCTTCCTCCAAGCTTGATGTACTCACGGAAAGCACTGCTCAATAATTTGTGAATGCTCGAGTAGTCTTTTGGTGAGCGACAGAGGGAATTAAGATGGACGGCTTTGCTCCATTTAGATATGATGATAATTAAGATCCAATGTTCTCTGCAAATAAAGAAATCACAACCCATGCTAAATGATGACAACGGAAGTACAATTAATCTATAAAAACACACATACTCCTGGTTGTATGGAAGTAGAATGAATTCTTTGTTCTGTTGAGCCACCAACGCCTCGACAACATAATCGTGGACCCTTTGCTCATTCCCTTGAATTTGTTGATGATAGACCAATTGTGGGTCCAAGAAACCCACCGATTCTTTCCGTGTTTTGCATTCGATGATCATGTGCCTAAGAATAGGAAAGAAAAGAGTTAACATTTACGAAACAAAAGAGAGTTGCTTGAATGTGGAATTTCTTTGTAAAATACTTACAATGCGAAGCATCTCATGAGGGAGGCATCGATCACACCCAGGTTGAAGAGGAGGAACAAGTCTTCGAAGCCCACCGTGTAACAATTATCAATATCATGATGGAAATGCTCCCTCTTGAACCTCATGGGAATGCTTCCCTCACCTACTCTACACAGTTTCATATAGTGCTCATGGAGCTTCTGGCAAAACAAACCTGCCGCCACCAGTTCTTGGGGGAGTAGCAATGGATCTCCTTTCTTGTACTTGCGTGCTTGCTCCACTGGGAGGAACATTCGGTCAAATTCTTCGTCGCTTAACCCCATCTCCCACCCCTTGGCCTTGGGCTTTGGCTTGGGCTTGGCCTTGCCCTTGCCTTTTGGTGGCCCTCTCGTACTCTTAATCTTAATAGGGGGGGGGGACGGTGGCGGTAAGTCAACAATTGGGGTGGTCGGAAGCATGAGCGCTGGCTTGGGTGAGTCTTCAACTGGTCGATTCGAAGGTGGCTCGGACCACGTGCTCAAGAGGACCTGTGCTAAGAGAGTGGCTCAAATGCTGCTCCCAATGGTGGCGGTAGGCGGTGGCGATGTGAACTACAGAAGCTGTATGTCCTTCTTCGGCCACTGGACGAATGACAACTCCGCTTGTCCCAAGGTCTGGTGTTCTGCATCCTCGCTTACGTGAAAGAGCGGGAGGCTTTGGAAGCCAGGCTCTACTTTATTGATGGCGCACCTAGCAAACCCTAGCTGTATTGGTACACCGTGGATTGTAGCTCCCTCAGCTGGTGGATGAACCATCCCGTGCGCTGCCACCAAGGGAAAAGCCATGTGCACTATTGGCACTTGTAGCTTGCACTTCGTCGGCCTTGTGATGTCATCGATTGGAGACCTGGCTGTGTCAAGAAGCCTTCACCCCCTTCGAGAGCCGATGCACAGCTACTCCTATGTGCACCAGGTCTTGGGTGTGCAAGAGCTTCCAGTGCTTGTGCTCTGTACTTCTCCTCCCACACAGCTCTTTCTTTCTCTAGCCTTTCCTCCATCATCCCGGCAAACTGGGCGAGTAGCTCTTGTTTGATCTGCTCTGCTCTCGCCCTTTTCCTCGTTCTCCTTGGGGTCCTGTGGGAAGGCCTTCTTATGGCTAACATTGTTCCCAATTTCCCTAGAACGACCCGTGGGCTCCTTGGTTCCAAGGCAGCCGTGAGAATGTCATTAGACCCTTGGGGCTGGAACGAGCCCTACGAAGCCTGGACACTCAGCTCTTTCTGCAAATAGCAACCTATAATTAGTACGTAAGTCATATGATATGGTAAGTACAGACCTACTATTAAATGAGGTAGCTGCTCTTACCATCACTAGTGCAGAAACCCTTATAGGGGAAGTTTACTAGTGGCGTCCCCCTAAAGAACCACGCCACTGGTATCCGCATAAAATATCAGTGGCGTGCCTATATACTCCAACGCCACTAATAAAAGGCTACTAGTGGCGTGCCCATTAAACAACACGCCACTAGTAACTGGCACCCCGCAGTCGGACCCGGCATAAACTACTAGTGGTGTGGGGATCCGCGGGCACGCCACTAGTATAACTACTACTAGTGGCGTGGGCTACCATAACGCACGCCACTAGTAATATCCCACTTACTAGTGGCGTTGCGTTACAACAGCACGCCACTAGTAACTTTGTTACTAGTGGCGTGCCTGTATATGCACACGCCACTAATAATCTCTACATTATTTAAATATCGATAACTTTTTATTTATAAGTCCAAATTAAGTGATTATTTTTTCTAAATTTGTAAAATAAATAGATGTATCTAATAGAATAAATATTATTTTTTGCTGACCATATTTAGATTTTATAAAAAATAAAATATCAATAATATGCAAGTAATATATGTTCTAGTAACCTAAAATCTATTTAAAAAAATTTAAAAATATTTTTTTAATGAACATTAACATATGTTCTAATATGCTGAAAATTTTCACCGAGAAAAGACATCCGTAGTAGCTTGTATGGTGGCTTGTAGAAAAAAATGGGGCAAAAAAAGGCATTTAGAGCATTCAACCTTCATTAATATCTTTTTTAAAATTCAAATATCTAGAAATACATTTACCAGTGGCGTGTGCCTACCTACCAGACGCCACTAAAAGGTCATTAGGGGCGTGTGGGCAATGGGGCACGCCACTAATAAGAAAAATACATCTAATTCCCTGAAAATAGCAAACTAACCCTAAAAAATCCCAAAATTTTACATGGAACATTAAGTGGTGTATATTCAATGTATAAAAAATTTCAAAGTCAAATGAGGAACAAAACTATCAGCTCTCTCTCAAACCTGACACTACTTTCCCTTCGAAACTACGATTCTTCCTCAGATATCCTTCGGTTTCTAAGCAACGTATATCAAAACTTTTGTGTAACTCTCTCAAAATTTAATCACAGCTTCTAGAGGTCATATAATGACATCATGCCAAGTTTCATAATTTTTAGACCACATTTATATTTTTTTAAATTTAAAAACCATTTACTACAAGTCAGTGTTTCAATTTTCCCATCCAGATTGGAGAATTTTCTAATATTTTCTTTCATAACACGTAAATATATACTCACAAACATAAATATGATTTTTCTACAAATTTTGTGCAACTTTTTAATGTACTTGTAGTTCAAATTTGAATTATATCCTTTAAATACCTAGAAATACATTTAATACCCTAAAAATAGAATACTAACCCTAAAAAATGCCAACTTTTTACATGAAACATTTAATGATCTATATTAAATGTATACAAATATTGAAACATAATACTAAAGCCAAAACCCTAAGAATTTAATAAAAACCCTAATTCTAGAATTATTTTACTAGTGGCGTGGGTCGGTTGCCACACGCCACTAATAACACATTACTAGTGGCGTGGGTAAGCGCCCACACGCTACTAATAACATGTTACTAGTGGCGTGCCCTGGTGCTCACACGCCACTAGTAACATAGGGCATATACACTCCGATCTGGATTCCCCAATTCTCTCTCAACTCCCCCACATCGGTTCCTCCCGAGCTCTCTCTCCCTGACGCCGCCGGCGCCTCCTCTTTCCCCCAATGCTCCAAGTGCCGCCCTTCCTCGCTCCTTGGCTCACGCCGCCTTAGGGCTCGGATGCCCTCGCCGGTGCCTCCTCCAGAACGCCGTGTCGTCGCCTCGCCGGCCACCTCACCGCGCCTTGGCTCCGCCTCGGTCGCCTCCCAGTCGCTCCCCTTTGGCGCTGCTCCACTCGGCTCCTTGCACCCGCCGCCTTGGCACCCTGCCCCGGGCTCGGTCCGGTGTTGCTCTGGTCGCCTCGCCGTGCCGCCCGAGGCCGCCGCGGCCCGGTGTTGAAGCCCGCCACCGGCGGCACTCCACTGGGCCCGCCCCTCGCCGGAGGTGCGGTGAGGTCGGCCCTGCCTTCGGTCTCCTTTACAGGTGAGGATTCCTCCCCAATTCTGACTTTGCCCAAAAACCCCAATTCTTCTAATTCTAGGGTTCCTCTATTGGGGTTTATTAGTGATGCCTGATTTGGCTTAAGTCCAAATGAGCATTAGTTGGTCCAAATGATGCTTAAAAATTGAAGTTCTGGATGCTTAACAATTTTTGAATGGAATGTTTGCTACCTCAGAATTTAGGATCATTGCCGTACTCTTATAGATATGAATCTGGTTCCAGCTCGATTTGTGATAAGAATAGACTATTGCCGGTTCTTTTCTTACTGATACCGACTAATTAGTTGGTTTGCTAGTTCGATCTGTTATTTTAAAACTGATAAGAACACACAGTGATCTTAGCTGTTCTCTAGTTCCTACATATTGTGTACATCTATTTCAGTCATCAGATTAACACGAGTAAAGATTTAAGAACTGGTATAGGAATAGATTATTATACTTGATTGTAGTTGTTGTCCATTTTTTGATTCTAGAACTAAGCTTACTGATCTTGTATGCTTCCTCCTCTTTATCTAATCAATTAAAGTATAAATATATTTACATCATACATGCAATTGTTGCTATGAATCTAATTATATGCTCATAGAACTGATAACCACTGACTTAACTCCAAGGTGATAATTTTATCTGAAACTAACATAAGCAGATACAATTAGAACTCTGGGGGTTTCATGTTCATCTGTTTATGTTATGACATTTGGTTAAGAAAGTTTTTGTGGCACAATGTTTATTATGCCTGATTTCTACTGCTTCGCTTCTTGACTTGTGTTCATACTAGCTAGTAGCATCCGTGCTATGGATATTGTGAGAGACATGCATTGCTTATTTCAGACTGATGAAAGTTACACATAATAAACTAGCACATTGCTGCCTATAGTTTCTTAGAGTCTGCGTGGTTGCTTTAGTTGACGTAGTGAGTGGAACCTAATTATCTGTTTCCTTGCTGCGTGGTTGCTTTAGTTGACGTAGTGAGTGGAACCTAATTATCTGTTTCCTTGAATACCAGAGTTGCCTTTTGTAGATGAGAAAGCCAACAATTTTGCATAATATCATATTGATGCTACTACATTAGTTGCATCATATCAGGAACTTATCTCCCATTAGTTAATTGTAGAAAGAGGTTGTCATGACTCACATCTGGAAATTTGTCTTAATGAACATATCTGGCAAAATGTGCACATGGTTAAGATCCTTCCTCTATTGTAGACTGAACTCTGCAGGCTCATGAGAGGCTACATACTGCATACAACACCTCAGTTCTTGTTTTTCCTCTGCACTACTAGGCTACTTGTTAGATGGTACTTTCTGCTAGTTTCATGCATGGATGTATTGACTTGACACTTCTTCCACATATCGGATCTAGCATTTAGTCATGTACATTGTTTAGTGTTGAGCACTTAGCAGCTATTACTGCATGTAATTTCTGAATCTCTGCTGCAAAAAAGGTTTGCTCCCTTTGTTCACAAAAAGTACTTTCATAATACTGTTACCTTTCATAACCTTTTCTTTCCAAACGGCTAATGCAAACTACGGGCCGATGTATCTGAGCTAATTCATGTTTTGCTTACATTCTTATCGATTTCCTATAGATGTTACATGGAATATTTATTCCATCTAGCAGCAGATTTTATTGCTCATAGCTTATTTGTTCTCATTAATTTGCATAGATATATCAAGTCAATAATTTTTATTGCTTTGCTTCTTGACTTCTAATATGTCCAGATCATTTTTCTTGTCATAGTGTTTCTCTTTTCTCTGTTTTGCAGGTTTTAATACAAAAGGAGAAGTCAAAAAGAGGATGAGAAGAGAAGATGAACTAGATAGGTTTAGCTTAGGTTTATTTTTCTTTCTTCTTTCTTGTTCTCCTTAATTTCTAATATTCTTTTGTAATCCAACTTATTAGGCATGTATTTTGGACAAATGGATGATCTGTATAAATTAAATATGGTGTATATTTTTGAATCCGTAAATTTTTTTTTGGGCCTGAAAAATATACTAGTGGCATGCGGGGGTCTGAGCACGCCACTACTAACAGCATATAATAATTTTTTTTGGGGCCTAAAAATATACTAATGGCGTGTGTGTTGTTGAGCATGCCACTAATATTGAGGTTACTAGTGGCGTGTGGCTAACAGCGCACGCCACTAGTAAAAACATATAATAATTTTTTTTTGGGCCTAAAAATATACTAGTGGCGCGTCAGTGGTCGAGGACGCCACTAATACTGAGGTTACTAGTGGCGTTCCTTACATGTAGCACGCCACTAGTATATACGTTACTAGTGGCGTGGGGGAGAGGGCACGCCACTAGTATATGCGTTACTAGTGGCGTGTGGGCAGCACGCCACTAGTAACCAATTACCACCGGCGTGATACTAGTGGCGTGCTGCCCACATGCCACTAATAGGTATTTTGGCACGCCACTAATAAGGGGGTTTTGCACTAGTGCATGGATTGGTACACTTCCTGGTCTATTGGGTTGGGCAACACAACCTGACCCGAGGAATCTGTTGTAGACCTCGCTCTCAGGAAGTCTCTTGCCTGATCTCCCGCAACGTAAGCAAAAGGCGGTTCGGCCCCCCCAAAGGCGTGCGTTTTCATCCTCCTCCCAAATCTTCCGCTTCCCATAGTATCCTTTGACCCCCATTCTAAGGGGGTGTTTGTTCTTCGCGATTAGAGCCTTGCCTGCCTCACTCGTATCTATGAATTCTGGCGTTCGCCGAATCTCCACAAATCTAGCCCACTGCTCAGGTTTAATATGTGGATACTTGGGCAAGGGATCCTTATTCTCCTTCATATACTTTTTGTGCAACACATACTTAAATTTGCGAAAAGCATCCTTCGCCTTCATGAGGGCACATTCTTCCACCTGCCTTTTCCATTACTTCGGCACACTGAAGTGTGACATTATCTCGAACACTATGGCCTAGTGCTCAGACATACTAACCTTCGTCCAATCCTCCAGGTCAATGGGGACTCTATCCCTTACCACTGCACCGCACACTGGTTCAGAACTTCTTCTCCATTCTCTCGGATTTGGTAGGAGCCCCAGTAGCTTCGTCGATTGCCTCCACTTGCCATACTCCTTTCGGCTTCTTGCTTGGGTTTCTATTTTAGTGATCCCTTCTGCCTATGCTGTTGAGTTCTCATCGAACTCTCTCGCTGAAAAATCCACCGATTCATTGCCGGAAGTCATAGCTTCACAATAAGAGAATAAATAAATAGCACACTACCAACAATCTGCCTAATGCCCAAGATTTAGCCCTAATTTGCCACTAGATGTGAGGAGGCCGAAAACCCTAACCTATCGGAGACGGTGGTCAGGGAGGCGGCACTGCAGAAGGTGAGCGTGGATGGCGGGGAAGGGGAGCTCGTGGACGTCGAGGTGGTCGGGGACGTACAGGCAGCACTTGTATACGGGTTGGCGGTGCTCCGGGAGTGGGTCGTGGAGGCGCTCGACGAGGTGGTTGTGGAGGCACTCGGGGACCAGGAGGCAGCGCTTGGGGATGGGGAGGCGGTGCTCGTGGATGGGAAGGCAGCGCTCGGGAGGCGGGGGTGGAGGCAGTGGAAACTGGGGCGAGGCGGCACGAAGACGAAACATACGAGGAGAAATTTGGGATCAACTCGTGGGGTGGTTTTATGAACAAAGAGCATTGCACACGGTCATCTGGCTAGGCCTGTGTGCAATGTGTCCCACAACATAGACATGTCTCTCGCTCGAACCGTGTGCGATGTGCAAGAGCATCACACATGGTCACCTGGACGCGCCTGTGTGCGATGTGTCTCACAACGCACATGTGTCTATCATTCGAACCGTGTGCGATGTGCATCACAACGCACATGTGACTCTTGTTTCCATGTGCGATGAGGTCTCACAACGCACACGTACTCTCGTTTCCGTGTGCAATGAGGTCTCACAATGCATACGGGCTTCTCGTTTCGCCGTGTGCGATGTGGTTTTGTCCTTTACACGGGTTGGTTTTGAGTTCGATACTTGACCATTATTAATAACATTAGTTCACAAATCATGAATAGTTCAAAGGATTACATATTCAAAATGAGTATCAAGTTCAAAAGTATTCATGAGTCCACTACTTGATTTCCTTTATATACTAGCTCATCCAAATGATTTTCTCATACGTAGCAAGTTTCTTCATGGGATTGCTCGTCGACTCTTATGCGTTCTCTAGTTGGTGGCAAGTCATCAAACTAATTGTATTCATCCTCGTTGATAACATCCTCCACTCCCACGATCCTCCTTTTTCCATACATCACTACATGGCAGTTCTTATGGGCGAGGTCTTTCACATAGAAGATTTGGGTATATTGGGATGCTAGAATGAAGTCTTCACTTCTGTAGTCCACTTTGCTGAGGTTGACATACGTACAGCCGTAATTGTCAACTTGGACATGTCTTACATCGACCCATTTGCACTTGAATAATGGAATCGAGAATGTCATGTAGTCAAGCTCCCAAATCTCCTCTATGATCCCGTAGTAAAGTTTCTTCTTTCCATCTATATCTATGGCTTCTACCCGGACAGAGCTATTCTGAAATGTGGTCTTCTGATCTTGATTTTTTGTGTAGAACGTGTACCCATTTATTTCGTATGCTTGCCAACTTTGAACTGTAAATGCTGGCCCTTTTACCAACCACGTTAGCATGTCATCTGTCCGCCCATCGATGATGTGGTTTGTGCTTGTTCAAGATTGAACTGTACGGTAGTTTCGGGAACTCTTGCCGTAGCATGTCCACATGTACGTCGACGTAAGGGGAAAGTATTGTCATGTGCTGCAAGATCCTACTACAGATTGACCCTCTCCTGCACCACCTCCACTGACGGGCCCAAATCGGACCGTCGTTGGAGGCTATCACCGCCGACGGACGACAAAAAGCCCGTCAGCAGAGAAGCTAGCTAAGTGGGACGCTAGGACCTCCACTGACGGGCAGACAAATGGCCCGTCAGCAGAGATGAAATGAGGGCAGCACTAATGACGGCCAACTATCACTGACGGGCTGGTCCTACGGGACTGTCAGTGAAGGATCAGTCTCCACTGACGGGCAGCCTAGACGCTCGTCAGTGGAGATGCACCAACGGTGCCATATCTGACGTGTATTATCACTGACGGGCGTCTTTTATCCAACCGTCAGTGATGATTTGTCTTTACTGACGGGCGCCTTTCTTGTCCGTCAGCGTTGTTTCGTCCGGGGAGTAGGTGGCCGGCGTGCTGAACCACTGACGGGCCCCTTATAGGTGCCCGTCAGTGGTAACCTGCCTATATATATTGGACTCTGCTCTCGCTGCTGGCCAGTGCTCGCGTGCCTAGTGGCCAGCAGCGAGCGCCGCCGTTGTCCCAATTGTTGCTGCCGCCGCCGCCGCCCCCCCTCCCGCCCACAAACAGTCCCCTCTCCCCAATCCCCCTCCTCCCCTCCTTTCTAGCTCTCTTCCTCTCTTCCTCCCCCTCCAAAAGATCTCTAGATCTATTTCCTTCTCAAATCCTCTCTTTTCTTCACCAATTCCTAAATCTCTCTCCAACCCAAAATATATTTCATCTCTCCCTCCTCCTCACACTAATCTCTCCATAGATCTCTCTTTCCTCCCCGGAGTTCCATTCCCTCACCTAAAAGATCGCTATAACCTTGGTAATAATGCCCTCTTTGGATGAATGAGATACAAAAATTTTCTTTTCATTTTGTATATGTAATTGATGTGATTGCCAGCCATCGAGCCGAGACTATAGTTGCTATGTGATTTTCGATCATCGAGCCACGGCCTTGTGTTTTGTTCTTTTTCGTCGAACTGATTAGTTTCGTGTCGTAGGTCTTGATCGATGGATCGTAGTTGGATGTACGACAACCAGGCGACAGAGAGTTGGGCTATGGCTTTGAACGAGTTTCTTGATGTCGCTGAGCGAGATATGAGGAGAAAAGGTGGCACGAAGATTTGTTGTCCGTGTCGCGATTGCAAAAATTTGGTAATGTTCGATACGAGAGGGAGGGTGACGGTACACCTGGTGCTTAAGGGTTTCATGTCAAGCTATACACGTTGGATGTGTCACGGCGAGGAGGAGGAAGATCAGGTGTTACAGCAAGATGCCGAACACGGAGATACCGAAGAAGACGGGGGGAGTATCGAACCTGACGCCGAAGAAGAAACGGCAAATAATTTGGCCGATATGGTGCAGGACGTTCATATGGTGGAGCAGGTGGTGCTAGATCCTGAGGATGAAAGAGAGGCTGCTAAGTTCACAAGACTAGTTGAAGACTCGCAAACCCCATTGTATACCGGTTCTGATCCAGAACACACGCGTCTGTCAGTCACGCTGGAACTTCTAAGGATCAAGGCAGCCCACAACTGTCCGGACGAAGGCTTCGATGAGACACTGGCTTTTCTTGCAAAAGTTTTTCTGAAAAACAACTTGCTGCTTACGAGCACCGAAGAAGCCAAGAAGGTTATCTGCCCTCTTGGGTTAGAGGTGCAGAGGTTCCATGCGTGTCCGAATGACTGCTTTATTTACCGCAAGGAGCACGAGAAGCTGTACAAGTGTCCCACGTGCAACACGTCCAGATTCAAGAGGGGTAGAAACCAAGCCGATGATGAGGACCCAGTGACGAGTAGCGCTCCAGCAAAGGTTGTATGGTATCTTCCGGTCCTTCCCCGTTTGAATCGTTTATTCGCTAACATGAAGGAGGCAAAGCTGCTACGTTGGCACGCCGAGGGGCGGAAAACTGATGATGGAGTGATGAGACATCCTGCCGATGCTTCGCAGTGGAGGGCAATCGACGCCCAATACGATGATTTCGGAAAAGATCCGAGGAATATCAGGTTTGGTATGAGTACGGACGGGAT